>JAWDGP010003970.1:50000-69081 GCA_033675545.1 Elysia crispata | reverse complement strand
TATATATATATATATATATATATATATATCACTTTATCTATATCTCTCTCCCTGTCTGTCTGTCTGTCTTTCTATCTCCATCTCTCTCTCACTCACTCTATCTATCTATCTATCTACCTATCTCACTCTTTCTCTCATCTTTGTGCCGCTTCCTTCATTTATTAATATTTTTAATCTGTAAGTCCGTTTCTAAACCACACTATTAACTCCTCTTTAACTGTGTTTCGCTATTTCCTTCTTTTCTATCCGGTTCATTCTCTTTTCTTCTCTCTCGCTCTCTCTCTCTCTCTCTGTCTATCTATCTATCTATCTCTCTCGCCGTTCCTCCATCCTTCTACCTATCTCTCTTTTCCTTTCCTCTGTCCTGACATTTTCGGATTTTTATTTTTTTTTATTTTTAATAAATGTTTCCATGTCAGTTTAATACTCTTTCTATCACTCTATCTATGTACCTCTATTTCTTTCATATTTTTCTAATTCTTCATCTTTCACACTTTCCCTCCTTCTGTCTCCCTCTGGTCTTCTCTTTTAACCGCTCTTCTTACCTCACTACCTCTCGCTCTTTCTCTCTAACACTCTCTCTCAATCTCTTTCTCTCTTCCTCCCTCTCTCTCTCTCTCTCTCTCTCTCTCTCTCTCTCTCTCTATCTCTCTCTCCCTATCTCTCTCTTAAGGATTCTGACTTTTTAATAAACCTTTCTGAACGTATCTTTTCTTTTTTTTTTTTTTTTACGTGTTTTTTCAATTTTCAATTTTTATTCCCCACCGCCACCCTAGTTGCCACAACTGACATATATAATACGAATCACTTTGCATGAACAGTTTATTAAGATTGAATTCATTGTATTAAATTTGTTTGATAGTTTTTCTACTTGATTTAAAAGACTTATGTGCATTTATCGACTTCATTTAAAAAAATCAATACAATTTACGACCTGATTTCTATTTTTTTTTTTCACTTTATTTCTCTTAATACGCCCGCTCTCTCTGTCTGTCTTTCAGCCTCTTTCTGTCTGTCTGTCTGTCTGTCTCTCTCTCACGCTTTCCTGCTCCGTCGCTCTTAATTATTTCTTTTCTTTGCGACTCTTTCTTTTTCCGGGTTATTACTTCCCACGCTCTCTCAATCTGTCTCTCTCTCTTTCGCTCTCTCTCTCTCTCTCTGTCTCTCTCTCTCTCTCTTTCTCTATCTCTCTTACACACTTCCTATCACCTTAGCGCGTCTTCTTTTATTTATTAATAATATTTATCTTTACGTCCGTTTCTAAATCAGTTTTCAGTCAGTCTTCCTTTGTAACTGCGTTTCGCTATTTCTTCCATTTTTTTCCGGTTCTTCCTCTCTCTCTCTCTCTCTCTCTCTCTCTCTACCTCCATCTCTCCCTCCATCTCTCTCTCTCTCTCTCTTTTCTTTGCCTCTTTCTCTCTCTTCTTCTCTCTGTCTCTCTCTTTGTCTCTCTGTTTCACTCTCTTTCTCTCTCTCTCTCTCTCTCTCTCTCTCTCTCTTTTCACCCTCTCTCCTTTTTTTTATCTGCTTTTCACTTTTTCACTCTCCTTTTTGACAATCCTTTTATATCTCTGTCCGTTTTTAGATCAGTAAATTCAGTTTTCCCCTGTAACTGTTCGTCGCTATTTCTTCCATCTCTCCCTGGTTCTACCTCCTTAAGTACCCCCCCCCCCACACCCACACACACCTCCCGTTTCTCTGTCTCTCTGTCTCTCTGTCTGTCACTCTCTCTGTCTGTCTGTATGTCTGTCTGTCTGTCTGTCTCTCTCTCTCTCTCTCTCTCTCTCTCTCTCTCTCTCTCTCTCTCTCTCTCTCTGTCTCCATCGTTCCATCCATGTTTATAGCTTACTCTTCTTCTTTTTGCCTTCTATATTTGTGTGTGTCCTTATTTCTTCCTTTTTTTTGCATTATTTCCCTTCCACGTACCCTCAATTTCTCTCTCTCTCTGTCTCTCTCCCTTTCTCTCTCTCTGTCTCTCTCTCTCTCTCTCACTCTCTCTTCTCTCTCCTCTCTCTCTCTCTCTCTTTTTTTTCTCTTGCCTCTGTCACCCTGTCTCTCCTTTTTGTAATCCACATATCCAGCTCTGTCCGTTTTAGATGAGTAAATTAAGTTTTCCCTCTAACTGTTCGTCACTATTTCTTCCATCTCTCTCTGGTTCTACCACATTATATATATATATATATCACTTTATCTCTATCTCTCTCTGTCTGTCTGTCTGTCTGTCTTTCTATCTCCATCTCTCTCTCTCTCACTCACTCTATCTATCTATCTATCTATCTATCTATCTATCTATCTATCTATCTATCTATCTATCTATCTATCTCACTCTTTCTCTCATCTTTGTGCCGCTTCCTTCATTTATTAATATTTTTAATCTGTAAGTCCGTTTCTAAACCACACTATTAACTCCTCTTTAACTGTGTGTCGCTATTTCCTTCGTTTCTTTCCGGTTCATTCTCTTTTTCTCTCTCTCTCTCTCTCTCTCTCTCTCTCTCTCTCTCTCTCTCTCTTTATCTCTCTCGCTGTCCCTCTATCCTTCTATCTATCTCTCTTTTCCTTTCCTCTATCCTAACATTTTCGGATTTTTTTTTTTAAATTTTTAATAGATGTTTCCATGTCAGTTTAATACTCTTTCTATCACTCTATCTATGTACCTCTATTTCTTTCTTATTTTTCTAATTCTTCATCTTTCACACTTTCCCTCCTTCTGTCTCCCTCTGGTCTTCTCTTTTAACCGCTCTTTTTACCTCACTACCTCTCGCTCTTTCTCTCTAACACTCTCTCTCAATCTCTTTCTCTCTCCCTCCCTCACCCTCTCTCTCTCTCTGTCTGTCTGTCTGTCTGTCTGTCTGTCTGTCTGTCTCTCTCTCTCTCTCTCTCTCTCTCTCTCTCTCTCTCTCTCTCTCTCTCTCTCTCTTTCCTTTTTCTTCATGTCTTTCCCCCCAACTTAAGATAACTATTTTTTTTAGTTTCCTTTGCGTCTCGACGCCCACTTAAGATAAATATTTCTTTTTCTTTCGCGTGTGTATATGTCAATACATTACTTTTCCCTCTAACTGCATGTCTCACTTCCTTTGTACTCTTTAATTTTATTTCTTTTACACACCCATTCTATCTTTTCCTCGCTATCTCTTTTTCCTTTGCTTCTCTTCTGATACTTTTGAGAAATTAATTTTACCTTTATGTCTCTACCTTTATCAGTTTATTACAAAATAATTTTCCTTATATATATCGCTTTTTACTTACAGTCTCATCGAGGCAGAATCTATCACGATTTTAGTACTGAAAAGAAGATATGACGTGCCAGTCACCAGTGGACAGTGCGTTAGTGGAGTAAGGGAAAATTATGTTAAATTTCTCTCACGTGAAAGATAACAAATAAAAAGAAGGGTGTTGCATATTTAATGGATTATGCCCCTTTTAAAGTTAAAAAATAAACGAAGAAAAATACATCTGCCTATAAAAGAAGATATTCAACTCCCCATAAGGGAAGAAATGTCATTAGATTGCAGGGGGTGAAGGGTTTCAGCTCTGAACCTCCGCCATATAGACACTCTCAGGATAGCCGGCCCACCGACACCACATCGACGAAGTACCCAAGTCGCCGGTACCTCTGAGCAGGTTGTGCTTCTCACACAACCCACGACAAAACTTCCCTGCCAGCATCCAAGCACCAAAGTGATGCACACAAGTGTGAATCCCGGTGTTTTATGGGAGGAGCCACATCAGACCCAAAGCATAAATGACGACAGGCGCGGGCCGTCATAGTATGTGGACCTTGACCGTTTTACGGGCCTTAACACCGTTAGGGCTTGGGGCCAGTTCCTGGCGAAGTTGCCTTGCCAGGCAAAGTTCAATATCTCCTGATTCATTTAAGTTAACAGTGACACACTTTCTTCATGCGGTTTACTTGCGACGCATTTTCTGACAATTTTGCTTAATATCTGTTTTATGAAGGTAAAAACCCGTGAAATTAAACTAAAAACTGCACTTCTTACCGAATATTACATCAATAAAAAATAAATTTTACTCTGTTATGAAACATATTAGATGAATTTTCAATTTTTTTCAGAAAAAATCCGTTAAAAACCGTGTATGGTTTTTAAGATATGTAACTCCACGCAATGACTGATGGGCTTGAAATAGCTGTCCTTTGTATCAGGTGAATTTGTTCATGTTGTCAATTGCCCTGGGGGTTTGTTTATATTTTTTATGACCTTGACTACCTGTGTCGTGGTTGTTACGAATAATTTAAACTAAAGTAAAAAGAAATTTGATTCGCCCTTTCGCAAGGCGAACCCTTTTTTCTGTCCTCCTTATTCATTTCATTAGTGCAAGAAAGAGAGAGAGAAAGAGAGAGAGAGAGAGAGAGAGAGAGAGAGAGAGAGAGAGAGAGAGAGAGAGAGAGAGAGAGAGAGAGAGAGAGAAAAGGAATCGGCAAGATAAAATGATTCTGTTTTTAAATAACTTAAGTCGCGAAGAATATAATGGGTTCGAGGTTCATTTGTTGTTGGTTGTTTTGTTGTAGTTGTTGGTGTTTTTGTTGCTGTTGTTGTTGTTGTTGTTGTCGTTGATGATGTTTTCCTCGTACCTTTTCATTGCTGTTTTACCTGGCCCGGTTGATCAGTATTTTTAAGATCGCGTTGTTAACTGTTGGTTTTGGGTTTTATTTTTCATTCGTAACTATTACTGTTTCTCAGTCTGAAAAAAAAAGATAGAAAATCTTTTTTGAAAGTAACAATATGAAACGAGTTTGGTAAGGAATGAATGTGATGAGTGAGCCCAAAAGAAAGAATGACTGTAAGACGCTGAAAGCAAAATTTTGAGTATGGTAATGGTTGAAACAAGTTTTATGTAAGGTTCGATTGTCATGATTTTGAGAACGAAAGGAAGGAGAGAAAAAATACACTGAATGAAATATTCATATGTGTAAATGAAAAGATTGTTTGGAAAGAAGGTGAGATATACAAGGTACTAAAAAGATTGAAACCAAATAGAGCATCGGGGCCAGATGGTGTAAGACCCATCGTCCTAAAACGTTGTGCCGAGCAATTGTCCGGCGTCTTTTGTCCATTTTCAATGTCTCTTAAGCAATGTACAGTACTAGAAGTATTGAAAACATCATGTATTGTTCCTGTGCGCCCCACACCCTACCCCCCCCCTCCCCCCTCCCCACCCCCTAAAAAAACAATAGTTAGTTAAAGCAAGGAACCTGATGACAATAACGTTGTGATGATGAAGGAACGCTGGTAAATATTGATTCAAAGACAAGTCAGATGAAAACGACTAATTTCAATAAAGGTTAGAAAACCGCAGAAATACAGAAACATCAGCAGAGAACAGTGGTTAACAAAAAAGAAAGGCCAGTCCTAGGCATAGTCAAGGCGTCTATATCGACGCGTGTTCATTAAAGAATAAGAGATAGAAGAAACATGTAACAAAAGGAAAGATATACTTATAAAGATTTATACTAAAATCAGATTCATTAACAGAAAGAGCGAGAGAGAGAGAGAGAGAGAGAGAGAGAGAGAGAGAGAGAGAGAGAGAGAGAGTGAGAGAGAGAGCGTATTAAGGAAAGAAAATGAAAAAAAAAAAGAAAGAGGGTCGGTCGGGTATAGAGAAAGAGTGAAATATGTACAGACACATTGTCTGATCGTGAGAGAGAGAGAGAGAGAGAGAGAGAGAGAGAGAGAGAGAGAGAGAGAGAGAGAGAGAGAGAGACTGAGAGAGAGTTCGTATTTAGTGAAATAAAATGAAAAAAAGAAAGAAAGAAAGAAGGTCGGTCGGGTATAAAGAAAGAGACTGAAATATGTCCAGACACATTGTTAGATCAGAGAGAGAGATGAGAGAGAGAGACAGAGAGAGAGAGAGAGAGAGAGAGGGAGAGACTGAGAGAGAGACAGAGAGAGAGAGAGACTGAGAGAGAGAGCGTATTAAGTGAAATAAAATGAAAAAAAAAAAGAAAGAAAGAAAGAAGGTCAGTCGGGTATAGAGAAAGAGTGAAATATGTACAGACACATTGTCAGATCATGAGAGAGAGAGAGAGAGAGAGAGAGAGAGAGAGAGAGAGAGAGAGAGAGAGAGAGAGAGAGAGAGAGAGAGAGAGAGAGAGAGAGAGAGAGAGAGAGAGAGAGCGTATTAAGTGAAATAATATGAAAAAAAAAAAAGAAAGAAAGAAGGTCGGTTGGTTGGGTATAGAGAAAGAGTGAAATATGTACAGACACATTGTCAGATCATGAGAGAGAGAGAGAGAGAGAGAGAGAGAGAGAGAGAGAGAGAGAGAGAGAGAGAGAGAGAGAGAGAGAGAGAGAGAGAGAGAGAGAGAGAGAGAGGGAGAGAGAGACAGAGGAAGGGGGGAGGGAGAAAATAGAAGAGGAAGAACTAGAAATACAATAAGGAAATTGTCCCACACAGTTACATATGAATAGTGAGTTATAAACATAGACATACACGGAAAGATAGAACACTGTATTGAAAGTGAGAGAATAGATGTGAAGAAAAAGATTGTGAGATAGAGAAATTAAGAGTGCGTGAGAGATTGATTCAAAGAGAGAAAGAAAGAGAGAGTAAGAGAGATAGAGTTACAGAGAGAGAGAGAGCGCTAGCGTAAAAGAGGAGACCCAGGAAAAATAGAAAGAAATAACCTCACGAATTAATCACTCAGTAAGGGCATGAACTCAGTTAAATACGTGTATGCCTTACATTTAGAAGAAAGTAACTGTTGAAATGCAAAATTAACGACAACTCATGTATACAAATTATAAGAAAAAAAAAACCATACAAAATGCGACTTTTTCGTAGGCCTGCGTAGTAATTTGTATTATTTTTTTAAATTAAGTTGATAAATGCACACAAGTCTTTTAAATTAAGTAGAAAAACCATCAAACACATTTTATATAATGAATTCAATCATGATTTTATACAGAGTTAATAAACTGTTCGTGCAAAGTGATTCGTATGATATATGTGAGTTGTAGCAACTAGGGTGGCGGTGGGGAATAAAGGCACGTAATTATTTATTCTGTTGTACAACTACACTCACCTCATGGACCCCCAGTTTCCTCATTCCTTCGGAAGCACTCACATGTTGCAAAGAAAAAAGATAGAGACAGAATCATAAAGGCTAAAACACATGTCGGCCGACGCATAAAAAAATTAAGAGACAAGCTTTGAAAATACTAATAAAATGCCGATATTCGAAAGGCATTCAACATAGTATACATTGTAACCATATAATAGATGTCTTCCATGTAACGTTTCGCGAGAAAAACTGGCTTCCAATTAGAGCGGTAACGTAAAACAAGGAACCTGATGACAATAACGTTGTAATGATGAAGGATCGCTCGTAAATATTGATTCAAAGAGAAGTCAGATGAAAACGACTAATTTCAATAGAGGTTAGAAAATCACAGAAATACAGAAACATCAGCAGAGAACAGTGGTTTAAAAAAAAATGAAAGGCCAGTCGTAGGCATAGACAGGTCGTCTACATTGACGCGTGTTCATTAAAGAATTAGAGGTAGAAGAAACATGTAACAAAAGGAAAGATATATTTATAAAGATTTATAATAAAGTCAGATTCTTTTACAGAAAGAGCGAGAGAGAGAGACACACACACACATAGAGAGAGAGAGAGAGAGAGAGAGAGAGAGAGAGAGAGAGAGAGAGAGAGAGAGAGAGAGAGAGAGAGAGAGAGCGTATTAAGTGAAATAAAATGAAAAAAAAAAAAAAGAAAGAAGGTCGGTCGGGTATAGAGAAAGAGTGAAATATGTACAGACACATTGTAAGATCATGAGAGAGAGAGAGAGAGAGAGAGAGAGAGAGAGAGAGAGAGAGAGAGAGAGAGAGAGAGAGAGAGAGAGAGAGAGAGAGAGAGAGAGAGACAGAGAGAGAGAGAGAGAGAGAGAGAGAGAGATGGGGGGAGATAGGGGGTTGAGAAAATAGAAGAGGAAGAACTAGAAATACAATAAGGAAATTGTCCCACACAGTTACATATGAATAGTGAGTTATAAACATAGACATACACGGAAAGATAGAACACTGTATTGAAAGTGAGAGAATAGATGTGAAGAAAAAGATTGTGAGATAGAGAAATTAAGAGTGCGTGAGAGATAGATTCAAAGAGAGAAAGAAAGAGAGAGTAAGAGAGATAGAGTTACAGAGAGAGAGAGAGCGCTAGCGTGAAAGAGGAGACCCAGGAAAAATAGAAAGAAATAACCTCACGAATTAATCACTCAGTAAGGGCATGAACTCAGTTAAATACGTGTATGCTTTACATTTAGAAGAAAGTAAGTGTTGAAATGCAAAATTAACGACAACTCATGTATACAAATTATAAGAAAAAAAAAATACGAAATGCGACTTTTTCGTAGGCCTGCGAAGTAATTTGTATTATTTTTTTTAAATTAGGTTGATAAATGCACACAAGTCTTTTAAATCAAGTAGAAAAATCGTCAAACACATTTTATATAATGAATTCAATCATGATTTTATACAGAGTTAATAAACTGTTCGTGCAAAGTGATTCGTATGATATATGTGAGTTGTAGCAACTAGGGTGGTGGTGGGGAATAAAGGCACGTAATTATTTATTCTGTTGTACAACTACACTCACCTCATGGACACCCAGTTTCCTCATTTCTTCGGAAGCACTCACATGTTGCAAAGAGAAAAGATACAGACAATCATAGAGGCTAAAACACATGTCGGCCGACGCATCAAAAAATAAAAAAAACAAGCTTTGAAAACACTAATAAAAAGCCGAGATTCGAAAGACATTCAACATAGTATACATTGTAACCATATAATAGATGTTTTCCATGTAAGGTTTCGCGTGAAAAACTGGCTTCCAATTAGAGCGGTAACGTAAAGCAAGGAACCTGATGACAATAACGTTGTGATGATGAAGGATCGCTGGTAAATATTGATGCAAAGACAAGACAGATGAAAACGACTAATTTCGATAGAGGTTAGAAAACCACAGAAATACAGAAACATCAGCAGAGAACAGTGGTTTAAAAAAAAGAAAGGCCAGTCCTAGGCATAGACAAGGCGTCTATATCGACGCGTGTTCATTAAAGAATAAGAGATAGAAGAAACATGTAACAAAAGGAAAGATATACTTATAAAGATTTATACTAAAATCAGATTCATTAACAGAAAGAGCGAAAGAGAGAGAGAGAGAGAGAGAGAGAGAGAGAGAGAGAGAGAGAGAGAGAGAGAGAGAGAGAGAGAGAGAGAGAGAGAGAGAGAGAGAGAGAGAGAGAGAGAGAGAGAGAGAGAGAGAGCGTATTAAGTGAAATAAAATGAAAAAAAAAAAAGAAAGAAAGAAGGTCAGTCGGGTATAGAGAAAGAGTGAAATATGTACAGACACATTGTCAGATCATGAGAGAGAGAGAGAGAGAGAGAGAGAGAGAGAGAGAGAGAGAGAGAGAGAGAGAGAGAGAGAGAGAGAGAGAGAGAGAGAGAGAGAGAGAGAGAGAGAGAGAGAGAGAGAGAGACAGAGGGAGAGAGAGACAGAGGAAGGGGGGAGGGAGAAAATAGAAGAGGAAGAACTAGAAATACAATAAGGAAATTGTCCCACACAGCTACATATGAATAGTGAGTTATAAACATAGACATACACGGAAAGATAGAACACTGTATTGAAAGTGAGAGAATAGATGTGAAGAAAAAGATTGTGAGATAGAGAAATTAAGAGTGCGTGAGAGATAGATTCAAAGAGAGAAAGAAAGAGAGAGTAAGAGAGATAGAGTTACAGAGAGAGAGAGAGAGCGCTAGCGTGAAAGAGGAGACCCAGGAAAAATAGAAAGAAATAACCTCACGAATTAATCACTCAGTAAGGGCATGAACTCAGTTAAATACGTGTATGCTTTACATTTAGAAGAAAGTAACTGTTGAAATGCAAAATTAACGACAACTCATGTATACAAATTATAAGAAAAAAAACCATACAAAATGCGACTTTTTCGTAGGCCTGCGTAGTAATTTGTATTATTTTTTTAAATTAAGTTGATAAATGCACACAAGTCTTTTAAATCAAGTAGAAAAACCATCAAACACATTTTATATAATGAATTCAATCATGATTTTATACAGAGTTAATAAACTGTTCGTGCAAAGTGATTCGTATGATATATGTGAGTTGTAGCAACTAGGGTGGCGGTGGGGAATAAAGGCACGTAATTATTTATTCTGTTGTACAACTACACTCACCTCATGGACCCCCAGTTTCCTCATTCCTTCGGAAGCACTCACATGTTGCAAAGAAAAAAGATAGAGACAGAATCATAAAGGCTAAAACACATGTCGGCCGACGCATAAAAAAATTAAGAGACAAGCTTTGAAAATACTAATAAAATGCCGATATTCGAAAGGCATTCAACATAGTATACATTGTAACCATATAATAGATGTGTTCCATGTAACGTTTCGCGAGAAAAACTGGCTTCCAATTAGAGCGGTAACGTAAAGCAAGGAACCTGATGACAATAACGTTGTGATGATGAAGGATCGCTGGTAAATATTGATTCAAAGACAAGTCAGATGAAAACGACTAATTTCAATAGAGGTTAGAAAATCACAGAAATACAGAAACATCAGCAGAGAACAGTGGTTTAAAAAAAAGAAAGGCCAGTCATAGGCATAGACAAGGCGTCTATATCGACGCGTGTTCATTAAAGAATAAGAGATAGAAGAAACATGTAACAAAAGGAAAGATATACTTATAAAGATTTATACTAAAATCAGATTCATTAACAGAAAGAGCGAGAGAGAGAGAGAGAGAGAGAGAGAGAGAGAGAGAGAGAGAGAGAGAGAGAGAGAGAGAGAGAGAGAGAGAGAGAGAGCGTATTAAGGGAAATAAAATGAAAAAAAAAAGAAAGAAAGAGGGTCGGTCGGGTATAGAGAAAGAGTGAAATATGTACAGACACATTGTCAGATCATGAGAGAGAGAGAGAGAGAGAGAGAGAGAGAGAGAGAGAGAGAGAGAGAGAGAGAGAGAGAGAGAGAGAGAGAGAGAGAGGGCGTATTAAGTGAAATAAAATGAAAAAAAAAAAAAAAAGAAAGAAAGAAGGTCAGTCGGGTATAGAGAAAGGGTGGATTATGTACAGACACATTGTCAGATCATGAGAGAGAGAGAGAGAGAGAGAGAGAGAGAGAGAGAGAGAGAGAGAGAGAGAGAGAGAGACAGAGGAAGAGGGAGGGGGGAGAAAATAGAAGAGGAAGAACTAGAAATACAATAAGGAAATTGTCCCACACAGTTACATATGAATAGTGAGTTATAAACATAGACATACACGGAAAGATAGAACACTGTATTGAAAGTGAGAGAATAGATGTGAAGAAAAAGATTGTGAGATAGAGAAATTAAGAGTGCGTGAGAGATTGATTCAAAGAGAGAAAGAAAGAGAGAGTAAGAGAGATAGAGTTACAGAGAGAGAGAGAGCGCTAGCGTGAAAGAGGAGACCCAGGAAAAATAGAAAGAAATAACCTCACGAATTAATCACTCAGTAAGGGCATGAACTCAGTTAAATACGTGTATGCTTTACATTTAGAAGAAAGTAACTGTTGAAATGCAAAATTAACGACAACTCATGTATACAAATTATAAGAAAAAAAACCATACAAAATGCGACTTTTCGTAGGCCTCGTAGTAATTTGTATTATTTTTTTAAATTAAGTTGATAAATGCACACAAGTCTTTTAAATCAAGTAAAAAAACCATCAAACACATTTTATATAATGAATTCAATCATGATTTTATACAGAGTTAATAAACTGTTCGTGCAAAGTGATTCGTATGATGTATCTGAGTTGTAGCAGCTAGGAAGGCGGTTGCAAATGAAGGCACGTAATTATTTATTTTGTTGTACAACTACACTCACCTCATGGACCCCCAGTTTCCTCATTCCTTCGGAAGCACTCACATGTTGCAAAGAAAAAAGATAGAGACAGAATCATAAAGGCTAAAACACATGTCGGCCGACGCATAAAAAAATTAAGAGACAAGCTTTAAAAATACTCATAAAATGCCGAGATTCGAAAGGCATTCAACATAGTATACATTGTAACCATATAATAGATGTGTTCCATGTAACGTTTCGCGAGAAAAACTGGCTTCCAATTAGAGCGGTAACGTAAAGCAAGGAACCTGATGACAATAACGTTGTAATGATGAAGGATCGCTGGTAAATATTGATTCAAAGAGAAGTCAGATGAAAACGACTAATTTCAATAGAGGTTAGAAAATCACAGAAATACAGAAACATCAGCAGTGAACAGTGGTTTAAAAAAATGAAAGGCCAGTCATAGGCATAGACAAGGCGTCTATATCGACCAGTGTTCATTAAAGAATAAGAGATAGAAGAAACATGTAACAAAAGGAAAGATATACTTATAAAGATTTATACTAAAATCAGATTCATTCACAGAATGAGAGAGAGAGAGAGAGAGAGAGAGAGAGAGAGAGAGAGAGAGAGAGAGAGAGAGAGAGAGAGAGAGAGAGAGAGACTGAGAGAGAGAGCGTATTAAGTGAAAAAAAATGAAAAAAAAAAAAAAGAAAGAAAGAAGGTCAGTCGGGTATAGAGAAAGAGTGAAATATGTACAGACACATTGTCAGATCATGAGAGAGAGAGAGAGAGAGAGAGAGAGAGAGAGAGAGAGAGAGAGAGAGAGAGAGAGAGAGAGAGCGAGAGAGAGACAGAGGAAGGGGGGAGGGAGAAAATAGAAGAGGAAGAACTAGAAATACAATAAGGAAATTGTCCCACAAAGTTACATATGAATAGTGAGTTATAAACATAGACATACACAGAAAGATAGAACACTGTATTGAAAGTGAGAGAATAGATGTGAAGAAAAAGATTGTGAGATACAGAAATTAAGAGTGCGTGAGAGATAGATTCAAAGAGAGAAAGAAAGAGAGTGTAAGAGAGATAGAGTTACAGAGAGAGAGAGAGCGTTAGCGTGAAAGAGGAGACCCAGGAAAAATAGAAAGAAATAACCTCGCGAATAAATCACTCAGTAAGGGCATGAACTCAGTTAAATACGTGTATGCTTTACATTTAGAAGAAAGTAACTGTTGAAATGGAAAATTAACGACAACTCATGTATACAATTTATAAGAAAAAAAAACATATAAAATGCGACTTTTTCGTAGGCCTGCGTAGTAATTTGTATTATTTTTTTAAATTAAGTCGATAAATGCACACAAGTCTTTTAAATACAGTAGAAAAACCATCAAATACATTTTACATAATGAATTCAATCATGATTTTATACAGAGTTAATAAACTGTTCGTGCAAAGTGATTCGTATGATATATGTGAGTTGTAGCAACTAGGGTGGCGGTGGGGAATAAAGGCACGTAATTATTTATTCTGTTGTACAACTACACTCACCTCATGGACACCCAGTTTCCTCATTCCTTCGGAAGCACTCACATGTTGCAAAGAAAAAAGATAGAGACAGAATCAAAAGGCTAAAACACATGTCGGCCGACGCATAAAAAACTTAAGAGACAAGCTTTGAAAATACTAATAAAATGCCGATATTCGAAAACCATTCAACATAGTATACATTGTAACCATATAATAGATGTATTCCATGTAACGTTTCGCGAGAAAAACTGGCTTCCAATTAGAGCGGTAACGTAAAGCAAGGAACCTGATGACAATAACGTTGTAATGATGAAGGATCGCTGGTAAATATTGATTCAAAGACAAGTCAGATGAAAACGACTAATTTCAATAGAGGTTAGAAAATCACAGAAATACAGAAACATCAGCAGAGAACAGTGGTTTAAAAAAAAAGAAAGGCCAGTCATAGGCATAGACAAGGCGTCTATATCGACGCGTGTTCATTAAAGAATAAGAGATAGAAGAAACATGTAACAAAAGATAAGATATACTTATAAAGATTTATACTAATATAAGATTCATTAACAGAAAGATCGAGAGAGAGAGAGAGAGAGAGAGAGAGAGAGAGAGAGAGAGAGAGAGAGAGAGAGAGAGAGAGAGAGACTGAGAGAGAGAGCGTATTAAGGGAAATAAAATGAAAAAAAAAAAAAAGAAAGAAAGAGGGTCGGTCGGGTATAGAGAAAGAGTGAAATATGTACAGACACATTGTCTTATCGTGAGAGAGAGAGAGAGGGAGAGAGAGAGAGAGAGAGAGAGAGAGAGAGAGAGAGAGAGAGAGAGACAGACAGACAGACAGACAGAGAGAGAGGGAGACAGAGAGAAAGAGGGAAAGAGAGACAGAGGAAGGGGGGAGGGAGAAAAAAGAAGAGGAAGAACTAGAAATACAATAAGGAAATTGTCCCACACAGCTACATATGAATAGTGAGTTATAAACATAAAATCAGTCGTTTTCATCTGTCTTGTCTTTGAATCAATATTTACCAGCGATCCTTCATCATCACAACGTTATTGTCATCAGGTTCCTTGCTTTACGTTACCGCTCTAATTGGAAGCCAGTTTTTCTCGCGAAACCTTACATGGAACACATCTGTGATATGGTTACAATATATATTACGTTGAATGTCTTTCAAATATCGGCTTTTTATTAGTATTTTCAAAGCTTGTCTCTTAATTTTTTTTTGCGTCGGCCGACATGTGTTTTAGCCTTTATGATTCTGTCTCTATCTTTTCCTTTGCAACATGTGAGTGCTTCCGAAGGAATGAGGAAACTGGGGGTCCATGAGGTGAGTGTAGTTGAACTACAAAATAAATAATTGCATGCCTTTATTTCCAACCGCCTCCCTAGTTGCTACAACTGAGATATATCATGCGAGTCACTTTCCACTTTCAATCATGATTGAAATCGTTATATTAAATTTGTTTGATGGTTTTTCTCCTTGATTTAAAAGACTTATGTGTATTTATCGACTTAATTTAAAAAATTAATACAATTTACAACACAGTCCTACAAAAAGTCGCATTTTGTATGTTTTTTCTTCTCATAATCTTTATACATGAGTTGTCGTTAATTTTGCATTTCAACAGTTACTTTCTTCTAAATGTAAGGCCTACACGTATTTAGCTGAGTTCATGCCCTTACTGAGTGATTAATTCGTGAGGCTTTTTCTTTCTATTCTTCCTGGGTCTCCTCTTTCACACTAGCTCTCTCTCTCGTACTCTCTTATTGTGTCTATCTCTCACGCACTATCTCTCTCATGATCTGACAATGTGTCTGTACATATTTCACTCTTTCTCTATCCCCGAGCGACCTTCTTTCTTACTTTTTTTTTCACTTCATTTTCCTTAATGCGCTCGCTCTCTCTGTCTGTCTTTCTGTCTCTTTCTGTTTGTCTCCCTGACTCTCTCTCTCTCTCTCTCTCTCTCTCTCTCTCTCTCTCTCTCTCTCTCTCTCCTGCTCCGTCGCTCTTTACTTTTTCTTTTCTTTGCGACTCTTTCTTTTTCCGGGTTTTTTCCTTTCCACGCCCTCTCAGTCTTTCTCTATCTCTCTCTTTCTCCCTCACTCTTTCGCTCTATCTCTCTCTTTCGGCCTCACTCTTTCGCTCTATCTCTCTCTCTCTCTTTCTCTCTCTCTCTCTCTCTCTCTCTCTCTCTCTCTCTCTCTCTCTCTCTCTTTCTTTCTTTCTCTTTCTCAATTACACACTTTCTACCATCTTAGCGCCTCCTCTTTTATTCGTTAATATATTTTTTTTTAACTTTACGTCCGTCTCTAAATCAGTTTTCAGTCAGTCTTCCTCTGTAACTGTGTATCGCTATTTCTTCCATTTTTCCGGTTATTTCTTTTTCAAACTGTCTCTCTCTCTTTCTCTCTCTCTCTCTCTCTCTCTCTCTCTCTCTCTCTCTCTCTCTCTCTCTCTCTCTCTCTCTCTCTCTCTTTCTGTTCATGAATCTGACCTCTTTATAAATCTTTATGAATATATCTTTACTTTTGTTACAAATTTATTCTATCTCTAATTCTTTGATGAACAAGCGTCAATGTACATGCTCTGTCTATGCCTACGACTGGTCCTCCATTTTTTTAAACCACTGTTCTCTGCTGATGTTTCTGTATTTCTGTGGTTTTCTAACGTCTATCAAAAGATAGGAGAAATGGGCAAATTATTAGAAGTTTCGAGTTTCATTTTTCGTTGTTTTTTTTTGTTTTTTTGTTTTTTTGTTCTTGTTGCTGTAGTCATTATTGTTGTTGTTGCTGTTGATGGTTTTCCGGTGCCGTTTTAAGTACTGTTTTATCTGACCCGGTTCATCAGTATTTTTAAAATCCCATTGTTAGCTTTTCTCCTTCGTAACTTTTACTGTTTGTCTGCTTTGTTTCCATTTTTTTTCACGATTAATTAAAAAATCATTTGCCACAGCCTTTATAATTATGTTGGCTGTTGGTCCTAAGTTGTAAACCCTCCGTTAAGATGACTTTAGGAATGAAACTCCACAGATTCCAAATCTTGTGATGGACCATCCACCTCCAACCTAAGGGCATTGCTGTTGTTGTTGATTTTGTTACTGCTGTTTTAGTTATAACTGCTGCTGTTGCTGTGTTGTTCCTAGTACTGCACCCTGTTACGGTGATTAGTTTAATCTCGCAGCTGGTGCTAGCATTTCTTGTGTATGCTTCCCTTAGTCGATCTCTACTGTTTGTACCTCTTTCTCTCTATTTCCACCGCTCCGTCCATCCTCTTTATAAATTTAACTCCCTTCCAAGAGGGAAGCCCAGGTAGACTGTAACTCAGTCAAACATTTTATGCAAAATTCACGAGATATACCGTGCTAGAGTTATATGAGTTAAATGGAGAAAAAAACTAAAGGGGTTGTTCGGTAAACAGATTGATAGATAGATAGATAGATAGAGAGATAGAGAGACAGACAGACAGACAGACAGACAGACAGACATAAGAGAGAAAGAGCGTGAGAGAGAGATAGATGGATTGATACACAAAGAAACAATCATGGTATATGTCAACCTTGGGGTAAGAACTGCTTGAGTGATACAAGTAAGAGAGAGAGAGAAAGAGAGACAGAGACAGAGAGGTAGGCCGTGTTTGAGTGATAGAAATAAGAGAGAAAGAGAGAGAGAGAGAGAGAGAGAGAGAGAGAGAGAGAGAGAGAGAGAGAGAAACAGATAGACAGACAGAGAAAGAGACTGAGAGAGAGAGAGAGAGAGAGAGAGAGAGAGAGAGAGAGAGAGAGAGAGAGAGAGAGAGAGAGAGAGAGAGAGAGAGAGAGAGAGAATCCAAATAGAAAAACAAAAACACCACACTTGAAGGACAACTTGGTAATTTTAACGAATCCAAAAAAGCTGCTTGTGTGTCTAAATAGTATAATACAGGGTCTAAAAAGAAACAGGCACACAACGGTGTCCCAACAGGACAAAAAAAAAAAAGGAAACAATACATATATAGAATTAAAATGTAATCGTTTCGCCTTTTATTCTGGCTTCTTAAGTGCAGAAATGAGAAATAGCGAGTAACAAAAGTAATACATAAAGTAGCCTAAGCTGGACAAATGAGTGGTTGTGGAGTTGGGAGGGTGCAACTTGTTTCTATTCTAGCCGTAGTTGCAGGGTCCAGTGTACTGACCGATGGTGGTGGTGGTGGCATTCAGCGTGACGGCATTGGTTAGGGGTTAGTTGAGTTTAGCATGGTGGTGGGGCGGGGGAGGTGCAACTTGTTTCTATTCTAGCAGCAGGGTCCAGTGTACTGACCGATGGTGGTGGTGGTGGCATACAGCGTGACGGCATTGGTAAGGGGTTAGTTGAGTTTAGCATTTTTCTGTGGTTGTGGGACGGGGAGGGTGCAACTTGTTTCTATTCTAGCCGTAGTTGCAGGGTCCAGTGTACTGACCGATGGTGGTGGTGGTGGCATTCAGCGTGACGGCATTGGTTAGGGGTTAGTTGAGTTTAGCATGTTTCTGTGGTTGTGTGTGGTGAGGTGGGCTGGTGTTTACGTTCAGAGAGGCAAGTGGGTAGACGTGGAAGTGGTGTAAGAAATTGGGGACGGAGGGGGATGGAAAGGAAAAGGGGGGGGGGGAGAGGGTGGAACTGGCGAAGGGGAGGAGGGGGGGTGGAGGG
Source organism: Elysia crispata (assembly GCA_033675545.1). Taxonomy (NCBI): domain Eukaryota; kingdom Metazoa; phylum Mollusca; class Gastropoda; family Plakobranchidae; genus Elysia; species Elysia crispata. The sequence continues at coordinate 51,048 of JAWDGP010003970.1, read as the reverse complement.
TGGAACTGGCGAAGGGGAGGAAGTGAGGCGGGAAATGAGGTATAAGGACTTTTATGAATTAACAAGTTTGAAATAAAATTTAAAATGGATGTAAAATCTTTGTATATTCCACCTCCAAGTTATCACAGATTTTTGTAAAAAAAGTGAAGTGTTTCAGGAAATGTGTACACTTTAAAGAGATGTCATTCTCGTTATATCTCTGTTTTGCTGTTAATTTTTCATTCTCTCTCTCGTTATCTTTATCTTTATGTCTCTCTCTCTCTCTCTTTCTCCCTCTCTCTCTCTCTCTCTCTTTCTATCTTCAGCTCTCTCAAACCTCAGGTGTTCACTTTTTTGTTAACTAGGTTAATGGTCTCTCTCTCACTCTCTCTCTCTCTCTCTCTCTCTCTCTCTCTCTCTCTCTCTCTCTCTCTCTCTCTCTCTCTGTCTATAAACGACAAACACTCATCGTAGTGCATTATGAGTGGTGATGACAGTACATGTATAAGTTGTAGATATAGTAGTAACAAAAGCTGTCAAAGCCAAACAGTCTTGCAATAGATAAAGGATATATATGACTACATAAATGATGAATGAGAATCGTGAATACAGGCGCTGTATTCAGCTGAAATGAAAAAAAAGAAACAAAACAAGAAATTATATACGTTGAAAATCGATTATTTTCTCTTTGTAACACTGAACATTTTTTCATCGCCTCTATATTAAAACAAATATATTTGTAATACGCGTCGCTTTCAGGGTTTAAAACAACAAGATAAACTTCAATCGTATCAGATTGTCTCAGTTGGTCTCTGTTTGAAGCTCAGCTTCATGTTAATGTGTTCATTGTTTTCCTTCTTTTCTCCTGGTTTTTTTTATTTCCCAAGCATCTACTTTGTTAGCTAAAATGTTACGTCAATGCAGATCTCTACTTAGATACCGGGCAAAAACGAACTTTGATCATTATTTTTTTCCATGAAAAAAAAAAAAAAACAAAAACAAAAAAAAACAAAAGGGGGTGAAGGTTTTCAGCCACGATCCTCCGCCATATAGGCACTCTCGGTATCGC
>JAWDGP010003970.1:12500-40000 GCA_033675545.1 Elysia crispata | reverse complement strand
GGTATAGAGAAAGAGTGAAATATGTACAGACACATTGTCAGATCATGAGAGAGAGAAAGAGAGAGAGAGAGAGAGAGAGAGAGAGAGAGAGAGAGAGAGAGAGAGAGAGAGAGAGAGAGAGAGAGAGAGACAGAGGAAGGGGGGAGGGAGAAAATAGAAGAGGAAGAACTAGAAATACAATAAGGAAATTGTCCCACACAGTTACATATGAATAGTGAGTTATAAACATAGACATACACGGAAAGATAGAACACTGTATTGAAAGTGATTGAATAGATGTTAAGAAAAAGATTGTGAGATAGAGAAATTAAGAGTGCGTCAGAGATAGATTCAAAGAGAGAAAGAAAGAGAGAGTAAGAGAGATAGAGTTACAGAGAGAGAGAGAGAGCGCTAGCGTGAAAGAGGAGACCCAGGAAAAATAGAAAGAAATAACCTCACGAATTAATCACTCAGTAAGGGCATGAACTCAGTTAAATACGTGTATGCTTTACATTTAGAAGAAAAAAACTGTTGAAATGCAAAATTAACGACAACTCATGTATACAAATCATAAGAAAAAAAAACCATACAAAATGCGACTTTTTCGTAGGCCTGCGTAGTAATTTGTATTGTTTTTTTTAAATCAAGTTGTTAAAGGCACACAAGTCTTTTAAATCAAGTAGAAAAACCATCAAACACATTTTATATAATGAATTCAATCATGATTTTATACAGAGTTAATAAACTGTTCGTGCAAAGTGATTCGTATGATATATGTGAGTTGTAGCAACTAGAGTGGCGGTGGGGAATAAAGGCACGTAATTATTTATTCTGTTGTACAACTACACTCACCTCATGGACCCCCAGTTTCCCCATTCCTTCAAAAGCACTCACATGTTGCAAAGAGAAAAGATAGAGACAGAATTATAAAGGCTAAAATACATGTCGGCCGACGCATAAAAACATTTATTTAAGAGACAAGCTTTGAAAATACTAATAAAAAGCCGATATTCGAAAGACATTCAACACAGTATAGATTGTAACCATATCACAGATGTGTTTCAAGTAAGGGCTCGCGAGAAAAACTGGCTTCCAATTAGATCGGTAACGTAAAGCAAGGAAACGGATGACAATAACGTTGTGATGATGAAGGATCGCTCGTAAATATTGATTCACAGACAAGACAGATGAAAACGACTAATTTCGATAGAGATTAGAAAATCACAGAAATACAGAAACATCAGCAGAGAACAGTGGTTTAAAAGAAATGAAAGGCCAGTCATAGGCATAGACAAGGCGTCTACATTGACGTGTGTTCATTAAAGAATTAGAGATAGAAGAAACATGTAACAAAAGGAAAGATATATTTATGAAAGAGCGAGAGAGAGCGAGAAAGAGAGAGAGAGAGAGAGAGAGAGAGAGAGAGAGAGAGAGAGAGAGAGAGAGAGAGAGAGAGAGAGAGAGAGAGAGAGAGAGCGTATTAAGAGAAGAAAAATGAAAAAAAAAAGAAAGAAAGAAGGTCGGTCGGGTATAGAGAAAGAGTGAAATATGTACATACACATTGTCAGATCATGAGAGAGAGAGAGAGAGAGAGAGAGAGAGAGAGAGAGAGAGAGAGAGAGAGAGAGAGAGAGAGAGAGAGAGAGAGAGAGAGAGACAGACAGACAGACAGACAGACAGAGAGACAGAGACAGAGACAGAGGAAAGGGGGGGGGAGGGGGAGAAAATTGAAGAGGAAGAACTAGAAATACAATAAGGAAATTGTCCCACACAGCTACATATGAATAGTGAGTTATAAACATAGATAGATACGGAAAGATAGAACACTGTATTGAAAGGGAGAGAATAGATGTGAAGAAAAAGATTGTGAGATAGAGAAACTAAGAGTGCGTGAGAGATAGATTCAAAGAGAGAAAGAAAGAGAGAGTAAGAGAGATAGAGTTACAGAGAGAGAGAGAGAGAGAGAGAGAGAGAGAGAGAGAGAGAGAGAGCGCTAGCGTGAAAGAGGAGACACAGGAAGAATAGAAAGAAATAACCTCACGAATTAATCACTCAGTAAGGGCATGAACTCAGTTAAATACGTGTGGGCTTTACACTTATAAGAAAGTAACTGTTGAAAAGCAAAATTAACGACAACTCATAATAATTATGAGAAGAAAAAACATGCGACTTTTTCGTAGGCCTGTGTAGTGATTTTATTAATTTTTTTTAACTATCTGAAAGCCCGCGAACTCTCAGGATTGAAAGTTTAAATCAATACCCATGTATATACAAATGGAAATTTAACAGAAAGTTAATTTACTCACCATAAAAATATTAATGCTCATTTGAGGACAATATTATTGGTGTAGCTTTTTATAGTGAAAGAGTTCTCTGATGGCGGTGCCAATGCTAATTGTAAACCATGATAGCTTTTAACTCTTGACATAGCTACATACAACTGACCATGAGTGAAAACTGACTGTGGAAGATAAATTCCAACTTTTGTCATAGTTTGACCCTGTGACTTGTTTATAGTCATGGCATAGGACGGTTTTATTGGAAACTGTGTCCTAGTGAGTGTGAGTGGGAGATGACAGTCTTTTGTTGTTCTTAGTGCAATGCGTGGAGTGAATACAATGTGTCCAGCATGTGTACCTGTACAATTGTGCAAATTTAGCTCCTTCTCGGTCTATATTTGGTTGTAGATGACCTATTCTATGGCAAACAGTGCCACTTACTCTCAAACAGTTTACCCCCTGCCGGTAACATGTCCTCATTTACACCAAATGATGCGGATGCGAAAAACATCTAGATTTTGCAGTATCCCCCACAAACTCTCTCTCTCTCTCTCTCTCTCTCTCTCTCTCCCTCTCTCTCTCTCTCTCTCTCTCTCTCTCTCTCTCTCTCTCTCTCTCTCTCTCTCTCTCTCTCTCTCTCTCTCTCTCTCAGAAATGCTAGCACCAGCTGCGGGATTAAAGTGTCTGATCACCGTAACAGAGTGCAGCACAAGGAATAACAAAAGCCATAGCCGCAGTTACAACCTCCACAACAATAAAAACAGCAACAACAGCAATGACCCTAGTTTGGAGATGGCTGGTCCATCACAGATTGATGATCTGTGGAGTTCAATCCCTAAAGCCATCTTAAGGGAGGGGTTTAGGACTTAGGACCAACAGCCAACATTTGAAGACTCTTATCAGCTTTATTCCGATCGGTAGTTTAAAGAGATTATCGCTCTTTTCGATACCTTCACTTGATGGCAAAACTGCTCCGGTTTGGGAAATAGAGATGAGAAACACGTTCAGACGTTTATTTTGGCAAGAATCATTTAGATTGCCTGTTTATGTCCAACCTACATTGGTTAAAAGAAGAAAAAATTCTCAGCACTAATACTGCTTGTTAGGAAACAGTTAAGAACAAAACAGAAATGAGTTTGAATATTCAGATCCACCTCAGTGCCAGCATAAGAACTAAAAGGAGCAGCTAAATTTACCCACTTAAAATGGGTAAAATTTGTCTCTGCTTGACATGGCCCATTCAGATGCTGAGAAATGTCAAATTACTTCTGAAATCAGCAGAGTTTAATTCTATTTACAACGGAGGAGCTGCAACATCAGCTGCTGTAGCGCACACAGTAATTTCCCCAGGCTAGATACAATGAATGCGTACAATATCATTGGAAATCTATGTCTGAAATTCCCCATTATGAAGGTGTTTAGATTAATTTGGTTTAGATCTATCAGAGCGCTGGGGTTTTTTTTGGGTTTGGGTTTTGTTTTTGTGTTTCTGGTTTTTTTTTTTGTCTGTTTGATTTTATATTTTACTTCAAAGAACACATTTTTTGCCGGTTTATTGTGTTTTCTATAAATTGTGATATTTGTGGATAGGATAGATAATGAATGAATATGATGATACGAGGGTACTGCAAATGATGACCGCGTGGATTATATTCTTACAACCAGCTACTTAATGAGAATGAAAATGAATGGTGTTGATTATAATGGTAATGTTGACTCTCCATATGAAATGATAATAAAGGTAGCTGCAATGTGACGGTGTTGGTGGTAATACTGTTGCTAGTTAGTGAAAAATGGAACAAAAACTCACATGATTAAAGTGTGTGCCATGATTGTTTATTTAAAAAAAAAAAGTGATCATAAAAAAGAAAGAAAACAGCCATGTCAGTGATATCTTAAAGATATACTTCATATATAATGTAACCATCTTACCTCGACATACAAAATCTATGTGCTCAGCCATCTACTCTTAAACAATTAAACAATCTAGGAATTTCTCTGCGTGAATCTTTAACATATAAAATCAAGATCAGTCAGGGGGAAAAAAGAAAAAAGACATTTCACTACTTAAGAAAAAAGGAACATAATGCTATACTCTTCAGAGGGAGAAAACGATATGAAAACAAATGCGAAACTTCATCATGCAATAAAACACAACCAGTTGTTTCAAAGTGCCTCAAAATACATATATTTCTAAATAGAGAAATATTGCGATTCACGTAGACACTTCCACTGCCACTGCCACTTAGTCCCATTTTATTTTGTTTGTTAAACACCCATAAAATCACAGTAGTTTATACAGGTCAAGACAAACAAGACTTAATTAAGTTCAAGTATTAGGGGCATGTACAAAGCAAAATAGAGACACAGCTTGCTAAATGATTTAACGCTTTGAGCGACTCGTGAATGGATTTATACCCTGCCGTAGAACGACCACTTATTCTTAGATTTATACAATACACAGAACTGGCACCTATTTTAAAGTTATAAGGTGACTGTTATGAGCTTGTACAAGCAAAATTCTTTGTTGATCCTTAAAGTAGCAACGACTCAACATGGCAAGAGTTTCAAATAGTAATTTACTTCCAGACATTTTTTTTTATGCTCAAGAAAGATTCAAAACAATTCTGAAGTTGATTACATTTCTTTTTGTTTTTTTCTTGCAGAAAAAAAATTCTTTAAACATGCCAAAACAATACAGTAGCAAATCGACTATCTAAAAGTAAATGAAGATAAAATCAAGAAAGTTACAAAGACATTAGCTTGTTGATTTCTCTGTGGAGTTTATTCATTGGAAGTTTCTTTGATGATCTGCAGCAAATTTTCACGTCAAGATTTCTAGAAAGTAGAGAAAAAAAAAAGTAGGATCCACATAGACAGTCGGCCATGTACTCAGCGCACTTCTACAGAATCAGTATAGGATACAAGCAGTACCCTAGAGCCATCAGTAAAAACAAATTGAATGAGACACGGAAGGAACCTAAGAACATATGGTGTGGAAGGGATCAAACCTGCACTTATTTACCACCTAAAACCTTGACCAGCAAGTTCAACGAAGCAGCTGGCTACTTGTCAAACACGCTCTGCAACTGCAAGCCATTGAGTACCATATGAGTGCAGGTTCAAGACATACTTATAACTGCCTCAGCAAATTAAGATGGAGCACTACAAATATTAGACGTATAAGATGGAGCATCTCTACACGTCTGTTAAGTGAGCAGGTGTGCCATCCCTGTCGTTGAATCACTGTACTCTGAGCGGGCCAGTAAATGCAAGTGAAACACGTATATTGAAAGAGAAAGGCGGAAGACACCAATGGTTGGTGAGCACTGTGTGAGGCAAGGCTACTCTTTTTTGGTGCTGTTAGAAAGACAAAGACGTGTATAAAAAACAGTCTAGATTAGTTCATTAAACACAGACAGCACAGTCTTTTCAAGTTAAAGGACTTGAAATCACATGATACAGTCCGAGCAAGCAGGGATATGACATAATTCTATTTATATATAGGACAAGATACTAAAGGACCGATACTGATAACTTTTGGGAATCCAAAAATTCAAGTAAGGTTCAGAAATATATGGAGAGCAATAATCCAAGTAGAGAGGATAACCATAAACACCAAATTGATATGTTTCTACCCGAGTCAACTTTTTTGAAAAACAATGTTGAATGTTGAGTGTTGCTCGATGAAGCAAATGAGCCCGGCATGGACAGATTTAACAAGTGATGGTGGGATAATTTAATGACACAACTTGACATATCTCAGATAAAGAGAGTACGACGAAGAACAAACTGCCTAACATACAAAGGAGAACGAACATGACTAAAGTTAATCTTAAATAATGATAAAATGGACGAAATATTTATGAATAGATTCTAAAATCGCTTACACTCCTGACTAGTCAGAAAAACATAATAAATGCCTGGAGTTTTCTGATGTAAAAAAACAGTGGCTGAGGCCATGCAGTGTAATCAAATGCAAATCAGCTGAATATGTAAAAAAAATTTTTTTTTTACTATAACAGAAATTTCAATTAATTCTTTAAGCAGAGGTAAGACTAGAATATAATTGAGAAAGCCACTGTTAACTGCAACATCAACCATGAAGCTGACATCCTCCATGGACAGCAGGAATTTTCAGGGTCCTTACTTTACGTTACTTTTTTACTTTCACTTTTCCGATCCAGCAGCCAACTGACCCTGGACCCTTTAACTGAATGCCATGAGAAAGAATTTTGAAGTTTGGTTGAGCTGGCTTGCACAACCATAGAGTGTATTTCAGAGTCTCTATAAAGTTCAACACATTTAAAAGATTCAAGCTTTTGAGGGTTGACAAGAGCTCAAAATCAAGTTATTGAACTTAAAACTAGATACTTGGGTTGAAGAGGTATATTCAAATAAAGTAAAAACCACACAAAACAAAAAGAGACGGACAGAAAACAAAGCATATTGAATTGATATTGTATTATTTCTGTGCACTTTGATTGTCAAAATCTTTGGTGGAATATCTTTTTTCACAGGGCTTCTGTCTATGAGCCACATTTTTAGAATGAATAATCACCAGCTAACACATACATGACAAAACTGTATGGGAACATCTATACAAGTACGGTAGTATGTTCTTTTTTGTTAAACATAGGCATTCTTGAAAATCGCCTTGCCAGATTATTAGAATTAAAAAAAATTAAGATAAATGGCACAGATAAAAAACAACAACAACAAATTTAGAGATGTAAAATGCAGCCTACAAGCACCAATATTTCAATCTATAGAAGAGATTGAAGCAACAAATTAGATATAAATCAAATGCAACTTCATATGTAGCACCGAAAGCATAATTAGAAAATAAATCTGCACACGTTAATTACATTACTACAATCCATTTCTGAAGCTTCAATACAAAATGAGATTTGCTCTGTCCACATAAAAATTATCGGTGAAAGTTGCTAACCTTGTTAAAGCAACATGTTTGTTTTTGCTTTAAATTTATAATTTCAGACAAAACATTTTCAAAACCTTACTGAACTTCTCTAATTTATATCTGGTCCTTACAAAGATTTGTTACAAATATAACAGCTAAATTTATGTCAAGCCCTACATATACGTGTCAATTATCTGTGCCTTCTTTCTTTAACACTCATACGAATTATACTATTCAAAATGACACTGCAGCTGAATACATACATACTTCATTTGGATGCAGTAAAATTTCTTTAAAAAGCTAAAAAAAAGTTTTGATATTATTTCTAACAGCTTTTGCTAATGAGTTTAAAGCATTAAAAATTTTCACAGTAGCAGTTCAGTGGACATAGTTTAACAACCACAGCAACTGACCAGTAAGGGCATTAGATTTAGGAGGTTTGAACTGTAAATCTGATTTGATGTTAGATTAGGGAGGTTTGAACAGTACATCTGATTTGATATTAGATTAGAGAGGTTCGAACTGTAAATCTGATTTGATGTTAGACTAGGAGGCTCGAACTGTAAATCTGATTTGATGTTAGACTAGGAGGCTCGAACTAAATCTGATTTGATGTTTGTACAAGTTTTTATGGTTTTTCAAATCAGTTTTTTTTTAAATATCTCTTGTACAGTTGTCTCATGCTTAATTACAACATAAGCAAATTCCCAAGACCATATCTGGCTATTGGTAACAATATAAAAAAAAACAATTGTAAACTACATCCCTTTCTTAGCTTACTTTTATAACTAGCTTTGTCCTGAAGAGACTTACACCGCCAGGCATATCATTTTCGCATCAAGATTCAGAGATGGGTAACAAGTCATTTAATGAGAAAAGACATACCTGTGAAGTTTTCTCACCATGATTACTTCTCTTTTCGTATAAATTTTCTCTGCGTAAACCTTCGTGAGTTAAGCTTTGTCCAATTGTTTTTTCTTTAGTACCAAAACCATCTTGCAGTCCTGGTTCTTTACAGCAAGATCTAATACTTATTTCTTATGTCAAGTTATTAAAAATAAAACAGAAGGAAAAAAATAAGAAATATATCTGTCCACACAGTTCTCACTTTTTCTTTTAAAATAATAAAAAAATTTTACAGTACCTATGTGTTACCTATAGAAATTTGAGAACGCAATTTTTTTGTAGGATCCAATTCATATATACTGCCCCTTAAAATGTATTAAACAAGATATTATGCCAGATTTTTTTAAATTTCTGATGGCTAGGGTCATCCCCAGTGGAACAGTTATCAATTCTTAGAAGCAAAATAAGGACAGTACTATAGCAGACTTTTGTTGTGAAACCTTTCAAGGCCTTCTTATATCAAAACAATTTACAAACTGTAAGGTAGCATGGGTTAAATGTCTTTTTACGAAAAGTATACTGAAGATTTACAATTTCATAATCATGTAGTTTTACTGGATTTTCCACTTACTGAATGTAAATTTTTTAAAAAACTACATGAGGAAAAAAAAACAAATTCATTCAACTCTTAGTAATAAATATAATTATAAAGCATAAAGAAAGTCAATGTAGTACAGACTCATCTAAGAGTTAAAGAAAAAAAAAATTTTTCACACCAAAAAAAAATTAATAAAATAATCAATGGGTAAAAGAATGATAAAATCAAAATACATAACTAAAGAATTAAAGCAGACACAATAAGTTCGAGTTGTATTAAAAAATGTCAAATGACACCAAGTAAAAAGTAAAGAGTAAGTAGATAAAATAAGGGTAAAAAAAGCTCAACTTCAAGAAGAAAAAATCACAGCTATCAAGAAAATAATCACATAGTTTTAATTTAAAATTGCAAATCTCCCAGGGACCTTCCTAGTCTCAACAAGGAAGAAAATCACATTCAATCAAGCAGAAAAGTATATAAATATGTATAGTTTATTCCTAAAACAAATTGTATAAAACTGAATCAAGAACATCGTTTAAAAAAAAAAAAAAGAAGAAATGCGTACGACTGATAAGGCACAAATATCTGATTCATACTTGTGAATAAGGAAAAAATCGGGGACTAATGTGAAAATGTGTACAAATATTTCTGAGTAACTTATTACAGCTTTTTAAAGAATTGTATCAAGAGAAAGTCAGATTTTGAAAGAAACAAAAAGAATCCAGTTAGAATTCAAGGACATGAACTCATAAATTCCTTTGCCACATAGTGCTTTGGCTCTTTGTTGGTTTAATCTGGAAATGATTCCATTGGTCTGAAATTACTTAGTGCAATAGTTTTTTTTATTGAACAATAAGGTTAAATGCCAATGCCACACACAACAATTAAATGAGACGCCATTTCAATCTGTTAGAGATAGGCCAGCAATAAGGTTAAATGCCAATGCCACACACAACAATTAAATGAGACGCCATTTCAATCTTCCAATGAGATTAATCTGTTAGAGATAGGCCAGCAATAAGGTTAAATCCCAATGCCACACACAACAATTAAATGAGACGCCATTTCAATCTGTTAGAGATAGGCCAGCAATAAGGTTAAATCCCAATGCCACACACAACAATTAAATGAGACGCCATTTCAATCTGTTAGAGATAGGCCAGCAATAAGGTTAAATCCCAATGCCACACACAACAATTAAATGAGACGCCATTTCAATCTGTTAGAGATAGGCCAGCAATAAGGTTAAATCCCAATGCCACACACAACAATTAAATGAGACGCCATTTCAATCTGTTAGAGATAGGCCAGCAATAAGGTTAAATGCCAATGCCACACACAACAATTAAATGAGACGCCATTTCAATCTGTTAGAGGTAGGCCAGCAATAAGGTTAAATCCCAATGCCACACACAACAATTAAATGAGACGCCATTTCAATCTGTTAGAGATAGGCCAGCAATAAGGTTAAATGCCAATGCCACACACAACAATTAAATGAGACGCCATTTCAATCTGTTAGAGATAGGCCAGCAATAAGGTTAAATCCCAAGGCTTAAATGCCACCACACACAACAATTAAATGAGACGCCATTTCAATCTGTTAGAGATAGGCCAGCAATAAGGTTAAATGCCAATGCCACACACAACAATTAAATGAGACGCCATTTCAATCTGTTAGAGATAGGCCAGCAATAAGGTTAAATGCCAATGCCACACACAACAATTAAATGAGACGCCATTTCAATCTGTTAGAGATAGGCCAGCAATAAGGTTAAATGCCAATGCCACACACAACAATTAAATGAGACGCCATTTCAATCTGTTAGAGATAGGCCAGCAATAAGGTTAAATGCCAATGCCACACACAACAATTAAATGAGACGCCATTTCAATCTGTTAGAGATAGGCCAGCAATAAGGTTAAATGCCAATGCCACACACAACAATTAAATGAGACGCCATTTCAATCTGTTAGAGATAGGCCAGCAATAAGGTTAAATCCCAATGCCACACACAACAATTAAATGAGACGCCATTTCGATCTGTTAGAGATAGGCCAGCAATAAGGTTAAATGCCAATGCCACACACAACAATTAAATGAGACGCCATTTCAATCTGTTAGAGATAGGCCAGCAATAAGGTTAAATGCCAATGCCACACACAACAATTAAATGAGACGCCATTTCAATCTGTTAGAGATAGGCCAGCAATAAGGTTAAATGCCAATGCCACACACAACAATTAAATGAGACGCCATTTCAATCTGTTAGAGATAGGCCAGCAATAAGGTTAAATGCCAATGCCACACACAACAATTAAATGAGACGCCATTTCAATCTGTTAGAGATAGGCCAGCAATAAGGTTAAATGCCAATGCCACACACAACAATTAAATGAGACGCCATTTCAATCTGTTAGAGATAGGCCAGCAGAAAGAGCCGTTTTGGTTGATCACTTGCCCTGATTTTTTTTTTTCTTTTTGCAACAGTTTTTTCACCTCTTTTTAAGGCTGCTTGGAAATCGTTCAGAGGTGCCTACCCCAACCTATGTCTTTCAGGTCAACCACCCACCAAAATCAGGGACAAAGTGCGACGATGCGCATTTTTACAAAACGACATCATTTTTTGCCAATTTCATTTAATGCACTGATAAAATCAACCATTCAGCTGTTGGAAACAATAAGCTAGGACTAAAGAATTAAAGGAATAATAATACCAGGGATGAGAACTGGACACACAATTTTTTACTGAACTTTTTAAACTCGGTCACTGCTACCGGCCTAGGCAGGAGTACTCTCTCCTTTGCAAAGGTTGCTAATCGATGACGGAAAACTATCGTTCTCGTTGTAGAATTATATTTTCACTACTTGTTTTTTCGTAGGATTGTTGGGTAATGCTAATCCCGAAACAAAAACAAAAAAGAACCGATTATAATTGTTTACTTTGGGTCAGTCTAAATGCTAAAAAAAAAAAAACCTGGGATTTTAAGCGTAAATCCGGATTTCTGGGATACAAAAACAAATACGAGAGTTTCCCCGATTTTCTGGGACTATAGGCATCTCTGAATCATTCCTTGGCTCTAGTTGTTTTTGTTTGCTGAAAAAGTTTTGTAAAACCCTTTGTCATTTGTTAGAATTCACAAGCCAGCGCACAAATTATTAAAGACCCTTATAGCACAACCAAATATAAGGTATAGCCTTGACAGAATGTCTGTGTCAAAGCTATTGAAAAGGCGATTCTGGCATGTTTTGAATCCAAGATCTACATACTTCTATACATGTCATTTTAAAAACCTTTAAAATTGCATTTAAAAAAGAAATTTTGAGTCTCTGTAAGTCATTTTCTTGCAAATTTGCTTAACTTTCAATTTATGATAAAAAAATTTTTTAAAGATTTTTTTCGACCCCTTTTTCGAAAATCAAAGTTTTCCTGAATCGGCTCGGCTCTCAAACATCTAATTTTGTGATGAGGGTACCATATATGATCTCAAGAATTGTTAGCTTCCGTCATACAGGCAAGGTCCAGAACTCATCCATTTGAGGCAGCATGGCTTGACCCTGTGAATAGAACCCCTGGAGGTGCTTGCACATTAAACTGCCATCATGGTTATGATTTAAGATACAATAGCCCTTGTTTGGAATACCTAACGACGCAGATGACTTTCACACTTATAAATATCTCCACGCTTTCTTAACTAATTGAATATCAAATGAGTACATTGTAATGATGCATCAAAACCTTTTGCTTTATCAAGGTTAATCTAAAAAAAGACACTTCTGTTCCGGCAGACAGGTAAAAGACATAAAAAATATGAAACCGTTAACTTATTTGCTTGATTTCTTCATTTTATTTTATTTTTAAACAGTTAATCTTTTCTGCTTCATTAAATAAATGTAGACGAGATAATAACCATAATTTTCCCCACTCATGCTTACAGAGCAATACAAATTCAGTATTTCAATCCAATCGATGCAAGTTGATATGCTTTCATGTTGTCTGATGGAACTTCAATTAAATAAATATATGACTCCTCTGCCCAGTAAAAAAACATAACACGACGATTCGTTATTTAGTGAACAAAAGAAAATAAGACACAAAATTATGAAAGCTTCTGTGGCATTAGCAAAATGTATGTGAATCAAGAAATAAACCCTCTGGCTAGGATGTACAGTGTGAATGAGACTGACCATTTCTTTGGCTCTTAAAACTATGTCTATAGTTGAGCTGTGTTTGTCGACTTCTTTAGAGCTTCCAACACCAGACCGCTCCCTGTCAGACTATCACCACTTCCAAACAGACCCTCGCTATGGGCCCTAAGATCTTCATCTGTTAAATTGCTGCTCATGCCAGATAGAATGTGGTTGTTGCGGCTATCTCCCATCTCTTTGCTGGTCCTTGTCTCTTTGTCTTGGTCTTCTCCTGCAGGAGCAATGTTGTTGTTCATTTTGGAAATAGTTGCATCTTTCCAACTTGCAACATCCCCGACCTTGAGTTTTGAGTCTGGTGACACAGAAACCCCAAGATCCTTAAAAGGCTGCGGCAGCTTACCGTCACTGTAGAGGTTGGTGATCGCTTCTGAGTACTCCATGATCAGTCTGGCAAAAGACAAGACAACCGAGATGAATTTTTCAAGTAATTCTGCTGATTCCTTTAATGATTTGCTGCATATTTTAAAGCACATTGCATGGAGATGATATAAATACAGACATATTACTCTACCTCAGGATAAAAAAACCATGCTCTTGTTTGCAAATCTTCAGATGTTTTTTTTTTTTAAACATAATTGACATCTGATAAAAAATACAGGAAATATAATCCATGCACTGACTTTGTTTCAAGAAAAGCAGGACTTTCCAACATAGAAATACAATTTGCAAATTCCTGAAACTCATGGAAAACTTATTCAAGCCTTACGCTCTGATCAGGACAAAAAATTCCAGCATATTCAATGCCAAAAGAGTTAGTTTGATTTATTTTTTTCCCATAGCACAAATAAAAACAAAATTAAGTCTTTTTTAATTGCACTATTCCTGATTGTCGAATATGTACGATTTCATCCTTGTTCTCCATACAACCATTTTAAAAAGCTACATATTCTCACCTGTCCATCCAGGTGTGGTTACTGGGCTTGAAGAAACCTCTCTCATAGAAGCCCAGGTGTCCCCCATGCTTGGTTAGGACAAAGATGGTATACGGCTGAGTCTCTGACAATTTATGGTGGATAGAGAGAAGAAAACTGTTGGATTCGTTTGTAAGATAACTGGGATGAATCACATGCAAGTCAGAATTTTAACTATTGGAGTGTTTGGCACGACTTGAAAGTGAATTTATGACCTTTATGAGAATTCAAAATTATAACTAATTCATTTCATATGTTTTGAAAGGGACTCATTTGTCAAATTAAAAATGAATTTTCATTCCAGAAGACTTCCAAGGGGTACATCGATGCATTGCTCCCACATGATTATCAATGATACTAGAGGGAAAAAAAAACAATATATGTTGAGCGCAAATTGAATGGAGACCTCAAGGGACACACTTTTGAGAAGGAAAACTGTTGTCCACTGTATAACAGAGCTCACAACAAGTCATTCACCTGCAGCCTTTAGGGGATACACCAACAGCTCTTTAGGGACGACCGGATCATCTTCTGCATTCAGGATCAGCAGTGGAATCTTGATCTGTTTAAGTCCCCATTGCACACCCGCACAAAAAAGTATTTGTAAGCCACAATAGATTGAAATCAGGTCATAAGGTGAAAATTGAGAATTACAAAAAAAAAAAAAAAAAAATTTAAAAAGTTCTCCTTCAAAGAAGTACTCAAGAATCTCACTGTTACTTTTTTTTCCCATTTATGTTTTCTTAAACATTTCAATAAAAATTGTTAAACTTTCCAATATAGAATTGACCAAAGCTTTGTTGATGTAGATGGAATATAAATAAAATTGTAGGACTAAAATGTCTGTGCAAGGCAATTTATCAGAAAAGGCCAAAAAGTGATTTGATGTAATTGATCAAATGGCATATCCCCATGCTGCTAGATTACTGAATCAGAATCAAAGTTTCGGCCGCAAAAATCCAGTTGCCATGCCTCTTTGGCAGGCTTCCCACATCCTTAAGATGCGCTAACTGAAGCACAGTTGAGAATATTTTGGACACTTCAATTAGTACGTCAAAACATCAATCAATACATTAACTGTTACTAAATTGAAAATCTTAATATGCAGTCAGTTGAAATTTGCATGATCTCTATCGATCAATGAATCAGGTGGTGCTCTGCTCTTTAGCGAAGGCGCTCACGACTTCCCACTTATTTCAATTCCTTTACCACTATTCTAGCCGTTTTCCTCTGCTGCATTTTCCCTTGTTCAATCATTCACATCACTAAGCGAGAGGGAGATAGAGAGAGTCAGACAGATGGAGAAAGAGGAAGAGAGGCAGACGGACGGACAGAAGCAGAGAAAGACAGAGAAAGATTTCATTCCTTACATTAGGGATATGTCTGTAACAGCTCATCTCTCTGTAGTACTCCTCCACAGACGTGTATCCAAAGAGACGCCTGGATAACCAGAGAAACAAAGCTAAAGCTTAAAAGTCACCTTATTGATGCTGTCATAAATAATTATTAGCATTCGTCTTCTTCTTCTTCTTATCATTTTTATTATTATTATTATTATTATTATTATTATTATTATTATTATTATTATTATTATTATTATTATTATTATTGTTGTTGTTGTTGTTGTTTTGTTATTGTTGTTATTATTATTATTATTATTATTATTATTATTATTATTATTATTATTATTATTATTATTATTATTATTATTAATATATTATTATTAAATTCATAGCCCTCTGGCCATCCATCACCTTGTGCTAGTACATGAAGGAGAGTTAGTATGCTGATACATTTGTATCTATAGAAAAAAAAACCATAAAAAATATGTATTGATTCAAGAAACGTTTTTGTAGAGAACATTAAAGATCGTTTCAAGCAAAGCAATATATATTACTGAATAATGATAAAAACTGCACCTTCACTTTTGTCTCACAATCTTGTAATTTCGCAAAAGATTCCCATGAAATCAATACTGTTTAAGTGTATTTGATACAGATCAGACTACCAGAAATTTAAGTTGAGAGGATAATACAGTTAGGAATAAACCCACACCCTCTGGTGCACTAAAATATGCCTGTCACGTCAGTACAAGGTTGAACTACGCAGACTACACTTTCTAAAACAGACAGCTAAGGCCTTACACAGACAGGGCATCATCCAGCTCATCCAGTGACGTGGCCTGCCAGATTTTCTGTTCGTCTATGTCGTGTTTCTCCTTGTTTTCTGATGAGAGCAGCTGCTCCTGATGGGCCTGAATGATTTGCTTCTGGTTTTCAGTCATCACGTAAACGTAGAAACGACCCATATCACGCCAGCTCTTCAGTATGGGTAATGCCCTTGATGGTGAAAAAAAACACAAAACAAAAAAAACAAAAAATATTTAGACATTGCAGTTTGGGCCATGCATTCAATGTGATTGTACTGTTAATTTGTAATGAAGCAAGAAGTTAATGCTAAAGATCCCTTTTTTTTTTCAAGCTTTTGATTGCTTAGAAAACTTTGGTTTTATGGAAGAACCATAGAAATATAATTCAACTTGCACCTCAAGACTTATATTATCCTAGATGTGTTTTCTCAGATGGCACAGCTATTACTTCAACCGAGATCACGCCTACCCTGTCATGTTTTTACTCGTTACTCTCATAACATCCAACATGATAAAGTACTCGGCTTTTGTATTTTCTTTTTACTTTTAAAAGATACTTATCGAAAAAAGCATGCAAAAGATCTGCAAACATAGCCGGCCAGCATTTTGAACACTGCCAGCTACATAAAAGAAAGCCTAGGGCATTAGCAGACTTAATCCATAATTTTCCCGCTGCTAGGAAAAAGATATTTTTGATTGTCAAATTTATTTCTTAGGCTTTTGAACACTTCCACTATCCAAAAAGGAAAACAAAGGAGAAAGAACCACAGTGAAAGCTTAAGAAAAAGTTGGAGAGCTTTAGTCTTTTCAACATAAAGTCATTTTTGTCAATTTTACTTTAATCATTAAGAGTACACTCATGAGCTTGTGCTTTTACCAACATATTTTTCTTCAGCAAGAAAGCTACGTAAAACTTGACCACGGTTTCCTTTGCTCACAGCATTTTGATATCAAAATTGACTATTATGTTTGAAGACAAAGGAAATAGAAAAGACAATGGTAGTTGATTTAAATTAATTATGAACCTGCGATGATAACACATTCAACTTTTTTTTTTTACACTGGTTTGAACAAGTGAGACACGCAGATTTCAATTTGTCTAATGTTTTGAAAAATTATAGCTATCACTTTTCATTAGCTGCACACCAATTCTGCAATATTTTCATTGGAATTTCAAGTTTTTTTAATATTTCATTTTGAATCTGCAGTAAAATGTGTTTCTCATTTTAAAAATTTCATACATAATTATGTTGGTTAATCCATAGTTCATTTTACAATAAAAGAAGATCTCTTGGAGTAATGAGACTACAAAATGCAAGAAAATTAGCTAGGAAAAAAGCGAGTGGAAGAAAGGGGTGAAAAACAAAAACATAGAAATTTCAAATAAATTGAGAATAAGCAGTCCAATGTAGACTTTTCCACTATGAATGAAAGCCACTTGTGAAAAAAAAAAAATTAACGTCAAAAAATACATATTGCAGCCACTGCAAGTGATATACCTTCGCCATTTAAAGCAGGAAATTAAAATTTGGGTCAAGAACAAAAATGACCCAGGGCTTACTTGTTGACATCGTAACCCTGGTTGACAGAGACAGCTGCTAGAATTCCGCGCTGGTGAGACTGATCTTCTCCCAGGTACTTGAGGACGATGTTCGCCCCCATGCTGCACCCGACCAGGATGAGGTGACACCCTGGGTGGATTCTCTCGACCTCTGCCCTCACGGCTGCCAACTCCTCTGTACCTCCTATGATGAGAAACACGGTCTAATTTGACAAATCCTTTTATATTTCAGGGTCACAGCTCTTTTTAAAAAAAAAACAGTGGTTTCAATCTCAAACTTCTGTGTCATGACCTATAACTTAATGTACAGTCCTTAAAAAAACCAGTGGTCTCAATGTTAAACTTCTGTGTCATGACCTATAACTTAATGTACAGCCCTTAAAAAGACAAGTGGTCCCAATCTTGATCTTCTGTGTCATGACCTAAAACTTAATGTATAGCCCTTAAAAAAAACCAGTAGTCTCAATGTTAAACTTCTGTGTCATGACCTATAACTTAATGTATAGCCCTAAAAAAAAATAGTGGTCTCAATGTTAAACTTCTGTGTCATGACCAATAATTTAATGTATTGCCCTTAAAAAAAAACCCAGTGGTCTCAATGTTAAACTTCTGTGTCATGACTTATTACTTAATGTACAGCATTTGTCACCTCAAAGCCTTCAGGTATGAAAAATTTTAAATTGTAGTATGAACAAGGCCAGACATATGCAACAGTAAAATTCTTCGAACAATGTAATATTTCGTAGTTATTTTGACTGAGCAAATGTTAACGCAAACAAATAATGCAAGCCAGTCCCACCTTCTGCGAGGAAAAAGAGCGAAGCTGAAAAAAGCTTAAGCTTCCCATACACCAAAAAATAAATATGGTACGCCCAACAAATTCATATCACTTCATACAATGTATTTCAACATTCACTAAACGAGCTAGTTTTATAAGACTCTTGGTTCCTAGCTTTACATTCCTTGATGTGAATATAATTCAAAATAATCAAAGTACACAATATGTTTTCACTCTATGAGAAAAATATTATTAGAAAACAGTTTGCAGATCAAGTACTCTCCTGAACTGTCTTTGGTTGCCAAGTAGAGGTGGACAAAAAAGTAAAAACCTTTCCCTTTGCTAAATTGTAAGCTTTCATGCAGATCTTTTCAGATTTAGATTTGACATTGCACATCCTCTGCCACCTAAGTCTGATTAATTCTAAGAAGTCAAAATTTTGAATATTTTTCATATAAAGACATGCAGATTTCCATAAAAAATGAGTTATTGTTTTCCTTTCTATTTCCAACTGGTCTACCCGTTGAATTTATGCCTCTAAAGATTATTACAGAAATTTCAGGCAAATTCTTAAACTGATTAGCTGAGAAATCAATTTTTATACTTTTCAGCACTTGCGATGTGGAAATTGTGACACGCCTCTTGTTTGAGCTGGTTGTGAACTATTCAACCATTATTGCGTGAATTATTGTACCACAATATTGAAAGGTATGAGATTGCTTGCGTCAAATAGGATCAGCCTGTCTCAACTTCGCTGAAGCTTTCCCCTCTTGCCACCTACCGTAGGTGAACAGCCTCGGCGAGGTCAAACGCAACTTCTTCAGAGAGCCAAGGTGGTTCAAAACAACAGCGACGTATCCCAGCTGCTGAGAATGATGTACCAGGGATTGGATGTACGGCGACTCGCTGTTGTTTCCAATACCAGGACAGAAAATTATGCAATGGGATTCTGGAAATATAGAAGGTCATATTGGATGATTCACAACAGCAGTTCACGAAAATTTGGTTGAATGATTAGAAAATGGAAAAAAAAAATAGTTATTCTAGACAATCTCAGATTTTTTAATTTTCTAAAACTCACAAAATCGTTTGGAAATGTTTCCTCATAAATCAGTACAAGTTAATGATTCTATCTGGGCAATAAGATCTTCCAGTGATAATAGTAGGGCACTCGATTTGTTGAAATTTAAAGTAAGGAGATGTTTTTGAACAGCAATTTCTGAATGTAAAAGGTAGGTTATAGATTTACAGATTTCTTTCTTCTTCTGGCTCAAATCTGTACAACTCACCTTCACCAAGACAATGGAGGACGGCCTTGGAGGGAAGGAACTAAGAGTCAGAGCCAGAGACACAAGAAAAGAAAATTGAGAAGCAAAAAGCAAAGGGACATATCTACTCCTTTATTTCTCCTCCTCCTTTTTACAAAAATTATCTTTAACATTAATAACTAATAATATTGCTCTTTCATTATCAGATTTATAATGTTATCAAAAGCAATTCTGTTCATCTGTTTCTTACTTACCTCCAGTGGGATGGGGCCTGAAAGGCTCGTACAGATCAAACGTCAAGTTGGCCCCATCTGGCATTATCTTAGAGTGTCTCACCCCGTCTGGTACCTGAATATTGAGGCGGCCCATCCTGGCATACACGATGGTCTGGACGTGACCATTTTTCCCCCACAGGAATGGCGGATGGTACCTGGTATCCCGGTACATGTATATAGTTTTATTATACATCGCGATGGGATTAATAAACGCTAATACTATGATTTAAGAATGTTCAAATAGGAAAGCTTTGAATATTCTTAAATTCAATTTTTTTGGGGCAGTGAAGATGGAAGATCTTAACTCAATGATGATATTTCATATATTTTTAATGAATCTAAAACACTTAAGTCTTAAAATCACATTTACTTTAACCAGACCCAAATACTTTATCATCCAGTTTTCAGTCTTTTTTTTTTTTAATAATAATGCCTATATTTTTGTTTTCATGAATGTTTCCAGCAATGTTAACTTTAAGTCCAGTTTAAAATTATACACATGAAATTCACAGTGACATGTGGATTTATCAGTTTATAGAATTTAAATTCCCTAAGCATATTTTTTCTGTCTGATAAAGCTATCGCCTGAATAATCAGTTTCAGCAACAAGATACTCAACCTGACCACGTACAATATCAGCTCGCTACTACGATGTGTGGCAAGGCCACTGAAATGAGATGTTTTGCAGCAGATAAATTTTTTGTGTAAATGCAAATTTTCCAAAACAACACTTGAAATTTCTGCTTTTGATATTGCTCTTTATTTCTAACTTTCATATTGTTTCAGGAGTAAAAGTATATAAGTAAAAACAATTCAAATAATGAGGAACTGAAGCTTTCTAAAGGAAAATGGCATTTTCCCAAGTAGTCGTCTGTCCAAAAACTTCTCATTTAGTGGAGTTGCTACACATATTGCTTATTCTTGCTACCCTTCCTACAGAAAAAAAAAAGAAGAAAAAAGCCTTCCACTGCTATTGAAGCTACTGTTAACCCTGTTGCTACCATTACTGATACAACCACTGTTGTTAAAATTAGTGCATTATTTACTACTATATGGACTACCAGTACTTCTTTCAATATGCAGACCAAATAAAGCAATAGTATTCCTGATTATTGCAGCCTAAGAATTTCTCACATATGACATGTGCATTTCCTCCATTCATCTGTTAACTTAAAGAAAATCCCACATCATTAGTCATTACGCACAAACACCTTTGCATCCCCCAAACACTGTCGCTAGTACTAGAGACCATTATAAACATTATTGCATGCACACTGCTCACTACTGGTGAGGTGCCGCATACGATAGTGTCCAGCTCTCACCACTAATAAACACACATACTCACTCTCTCTCTCTCTCTCTCTCCCTCTTTCCCTCCCTTCCTCACTCTCTCTTTCCCTCAATCCTTCCCTTCTTCTCTCACTCTCCGCCTGTCTGTCTGTCTGTCTGTCTGTCTGTCTGTCTGTCTCTCTCTCTCTCTCTCTCTCTCTCTCTCTCTCTCTCTCTCTCTCTCTCCCTCCCCCTCCCTTCCTCTCTTTCTTTCCCTTTCTCCTTCCCTTCCTCTTTCACTCTCCGACTGTCTGTCTGTCTGTCTGCCTGTCTCTGTCTGTCTGTCTGTCTCTCTCTCTCCCTCTCTCTCTGTCACTCTCTCCCTCTCTCTCTCTCTGTCATCTCTCCCTCTCTCTCTCTGTCACTCTCTCCCTCTCTCTCTCTGTCACTCTCTCCCTCTCTCTCTCTCTGTCACTCTCTCCCTCTCTCTCTCTCTCTGTCACTCTCTCCCTCTCTCTCTCTCTCCCACTCTCTCTCTCTCTGTCACTCTCTCCCTCTCTCTCTCTCTGTCACTCTCTCACTCTCTCTCTCTCTCTGTCACTCTCTGCCTCTCTCTCTGTCACTCTCTCTCTCCCTCTCTCTCTCTCTCTGTCTGTCACTCTCTCTCGTCCAGTACTTTAACATGCATGACTAAAGACATGAGAACTCACGGCTGATGAAGGATCGGGCACATGTCCAGCACTGACTGGACAAACTGGGAGGACCTGTCCTTGGCATAGATGAGCGGGGAGGCTGCCGGGTGTGTGATGTTCAACAGCCTCACCAGAAGGTACATAAACAGGGCAAACGCCGCAGCCAGCAAGGGGGACATGATGCTGCTTGTGGCCTGATCACTCTGGGGAGGAAAGGAGCGACAGAATGAGATAGGATGGGGTGGAGGACGAGTGGGTGAGGTAACACGATTAAAAAAAAGAATAAGACGAAGCTCTCGTTTTCGAGTACGGGTATTGAGGCAAAGGGGTGGGCGGTGGGCAAGTTGGTAGGGCGCTTGACTACCAATCCAGACGTCTCGAGTTCGAATCACAGTCCGGGCCCTAAAGTTTTTTCAGCTCCCCTGTGTCTACCCAGCTCTAAATGGGTAGCCAAGTCTCTTTAGACTTTTCGAAAGTCAAGGCCACGAGGAAGGCAACGGCAAACTACCTCACAATGTCCGTATGCCAAGAACAATCAGGATCTTACTCCTAGTTCCCCTACACTCGTACCTCGTACCGAGTCCGGGACCCACTAAACCCGTCCAGAAAAGAAGATAGAGAAGATTGGTTCCGTGAGGGTAGTGGAGAGAAGATCAGAAAATATGGGATCCATTAATTGGAGGAAAGAAGGAAGAAAATGGAAGAGCAAGGCGTGGTTTGGCAGGGCAGGACAAGACTGAACGAAACGCGAGATATCATAGGATAAAACTACAAATCGACTGAGGAGATAACAGGGTGAGGAAAAAAAATATGAGGTGAAATAGAACATATTTAGGATAAGATAAGTAAAGTCAAGGAATATCAAAGATTGAGAAAATAAAACTGCCCCTCTCGTTTCTCTTTAAGTACATGCACAGCACTAGGGTTATTTATGTTGTTGTTCTTACGATTGCTATCACTATTATTATTATTATTATTATTATTATTATTATTATTATTATTATTATTATTATTATTATTATTATTATTATTATTATTATTATCATTATTAATATTATTATTTTTATTATTATCATCATTATTGTTATTAGCAGTAGCAGTAACAGCAGTAGAAGCAACAGTAGTAGTAGTAGTAGTAGTAGTAGTAGTAGTAGTAGTAGTAGTAGTAGTAGTAGTAGTAGTAGTAGTAGTAGCAGTAGCAGTAACAGCAGTAGTAGTAACAGTAGCAGCAACAGTAGTAGTAGTAGTAGTAGTAGTAGTAGTAGTAGTAGTAGTAGTAGTAGTAGTAGTAGCAGCAGCAGTAGCAGCAGTAGCAGCAGTAGCAGTAGCAGTAGTAGTAGTAGTAGTAGTAGTAGTAGTAGTAGTAGTAGTAGTAGTAGTAGTGGTGGTGGTGGTAGTGGTGGTTGTGGTGGAGTTGGTGGTGGTGGTAATGGTAGTAGTAGCAGCAGCAGCAGCAGCAGCAGCAGCAGCAGTAGTAGTAGTAGTAGTAGTAGTAGTAGTAGTAGTAGTAGTAGTAGTAGTAGTAGTAGTAGTAGTAGTAGTAGTAGTAGTAGTAGTAGTAGTAGTAGTGCTACAACTACGGCACTACTAAGGAAAGTAGTAGTGATTTGATTGGTAAGTATTTCAAGAACAAACGTCATCGTCGCCTTTTCTTCAGGAGCGGTTGTTGCGAATGTAAACACCACTTTTGCTTCTTTTGCACGCGTTTCGTACTTTTATACTGTTTTATTATATAAGATATCTGCCAGACTCACTTATTGTCAGCCAAAAAGGAACCGGAAAATCATTCAAGTCAAGCCATTTTATTCACTTGCCCCTCTTACTTTGTATTGCAAGAGTCATGTGACTAGATCTTAAATACTAATGAAAGTTTTTCGCCACACCAGGTCAAGCACTACATTGGTTCTTGTCAGTACCAGATTATGATCTCGGTCGAGAGATAAACCGAAATTTAAAAAGGTTGCACTCAAATTTAGGTGCTATTTTGTTGGTTTTTTTTTTTTTTTTTTGCTTTTTTAATGCATAGATCTGTCCTTTATTCAAAGAAGAATTCCAATGTCTCAAGGTTCTATATATTTAAAACTTGTACTATTAGCGAGTCTGTAGGAGATATATTTATCTGTTATCGTTGTAAAATTTGCTTCTCTTTGTTGTAATAGTCTTCCCCACTTGTTCACTATTGTAAAGTTTGACTTCCTTCAGTGTAGTTGTATGGCTCTGCAGGATATAAGTCCGATAATTTTGTGGAAATTTTCATTTCTCCAATGAAGTTGTCTTCCCGACCCGTCCATTTGTACGGGCCATAAATCACATTTGTATCCTATATATTCACCAAGTCATATAGAATAGTTTTCGTTTGTTTGTTTTTTTTTTCTTTTGTTCTTTTAAGAATCGAAGCGATAATATGCTGAAATTAATTTGCAATTTTCATCTTTCTCGCACGCCGGTCCTAATAACTAAGTAAATAAATCCTGCTATACAAAGTAAACAACCGATCGTTGCTTGTCTGACATATCATGTCCACTCAGAGGTAAATTCAATAAAGAAAAAAACAACTCATAAAATATCTCGCGATGCCACATAGGACCTAGTGTCATACTCAACTCCAATCAGTTGAGTTCTATCACCCAATGAGCCTCACAGTCCAGTCGATAAACGATTGGCGATGTCGGTGATGTACCTTGGGTCCCTGCCAGCAGCTGGAAAACCGACGTTGTAACAATGGCTTTTGCTGCTTTTTCAGTCCTCTGACGATCGTGTTCCCAGGGAACAATTACGGGGGGGGGGGGGGGAAAAATGCAAGAGTCCTAGTTTTAACAGCCGCATACGACCACACACAAAAGCCGACTGCGAGGCAGAATGGCTTTATTTTACTATTCTGCTTAACTTCAAGTGCACCGGGACATCCTTGCCCACCAATGAAACATTATCAACTCCCTCATTCGCTCTCACAAGAAAGCTTACTTCACCAAAAAGCTTGAAGAAGTTAAAACAACGAAAGAACTCTTCCAGACAGCAGACCATCTCATGGGGCACCAAACGTCGTCTTCCCTTCCACCCGGAGAAGATAAAGAACTCTGTAATCAATTTTTACTTACTTTCAATAACAAGATTGATAATATAAGAACATTTCTTGGTAACGACACACCACTGCCAGATGAGCATGAACCATCAACTGGAAATACTATGACTGAGTTTTGCTATGTAACTGAAGAGGAAATTACAAAGTATATAAAAGCATCCTCGTGTGATTTAGATCCCATCCCAACATCTTTATTAAAGGAATACACAATGGAGTTAGTCCCTTACATAACAAAAAATATAAATGAATCTCTGGCCACTGGTGTTGTACCTGACATTTTCAAACGTGCTATTGTGACACCTCTTCTCAAGAAGCCCGGGCTTGACGAAACGGATCTTAAAAACTTTAGACCTGTCTCAAATCTCAATTTTCTATAAAAAATTCTGGAAAAAGTTGTATTAGGTCAAGTCCTGAAACACGTTAAAAGTAACGGTTTTGATGAAGTTCTTCAATCCGCATACAAGATGCACCATAGCACGGAGACTGCACTTTTAAAAGTGACCTCAGATATTCTGGACTTAGTAGATGACAAAAACTTATGTCTCCTTGTGCTGCTTGATCTAACAGCTGCTTTCGACACTATTGATCATGAAATTTTACTAAACAGGCTTAAGAAGTCGTTTCTTGTGTCGGGTACAGTACTTACGTGGTTTGAGTCATATCTTACCAATAGATTTTATTGTGTTAAAGTGAGAAATGAAACGTCTCAAAATCTTCCTCTCAAATATGGAGTCCCTCAAGGCGCAGTTTTAGGTCCTGTTCTCTTTACCATGTATACTAAACCGCTGTCTGCCCTTATTAGGAAACATAGCATAAGTTACCACCTTTGTGCTGATGACACCCAATTATATGGAGCAAGTGACACTGAAAACATACATCAACCTATACATACAACCACCCACTGCAGACAAGATATCAGCTCATGGATGAACATCAACAAACTCAAGCTAAACGAAGACAAAACAGATATAATTATTTTTGGGTGCAGCAAATCCATCGATAGCTTGCCCGTGATCAAAATTGATCTAAATGGACATGAAGCACTATGCAGTAAGAAAGTGAAAAATCTCGGGGCTATATTAGACCAAGGTATGTCAATGTTTTCTTTTGTTTCGAATCTCTGTAAGAATTTATATTTTCAAGTAAGAAAAATCAGCTCAATAAGAAAGTATATAAACCATAATGTTGCAAAAACACTTGTAACTACACTAATACTATCAAGAATTGATTATTGTAATTCTTTATTAGCAGGCCTGCCAAAACAACAATTGCAACGACTACAAAATCTTCAAAACAATGCTGCTAGATTAATTACCTTGAAGCGTAAGAGAGATCATGTTTCTCCAATTTTGATAGAGCTGCACTGGTTGAACATAAATGATCGTATCTGCTACAAGATCTGTCTTTTTTGTTTTAAGTGCCTGAACAACATGGCACCAGAATACCTAACTGGCATGTTAAGAGTTTACACACCATCACGGTCATTACGATCTGCTAACGACCGAACAATTCTTGTCAAACCACATAAAAACTATGTTGCCTACGGCAAGCGATCATTTTCTTATGTAGCACCAACCATGTGGAATCGGCTCCCCAGATATATCAGAGAGTCTGATTCCATAGAGACCTTTAAAAGGCAGCTTAAACACCATTTATTCACCACAACGTATTCCCGGCAGTAGATGATGTTTTACGTGTATCATATTCTTAAGCACATGTATGTTATGCATGCTATTTTTTTTTTATTTTTTTTTTATATAATATGTATGTTATTCTTTATGCTATGTACGCCATTCTGTATGTTATGTATGTATGTTCAGGCCGTCTAGCCTGCTTCTATCTTATTCTTTTTCTTGTAAAGCGCATAGAGCATTTTAAACATTTGGATATGCGCTAAATAAATGCACTTTATTATTATTATTATTATTATTATTATTATTATTATTATTATTATTATTATTATTATTATTATTATTATTATTATTAACTCTCTAATTATAATCAAATGAACGTCAGGAGCAGTTCATAGAACCCATTAAAATATTCAACAGGCTGCGGAAGTGAGCAGCGAGTTATCTTCTCATAGAGTTGAGGTATAAAAAAAAAAAAGCACTCGTCCTACAGTAGCACAAGCTAAGCTAACAACCACGGTCCGAATTTGGCATTTTTAAGTCATGGGGAATTTGCCGGAACGAATACTAGATCTACCTACATCTCATTGGTGAATGCGTGTCGCGAGCCTCTATGCCAAATAATGTGGAGCTAAATTCTAACTACCAACTCTTACATTGGACAAGCGCGAGCCTCTATGCCAAGTAATGTGGAGCTAGATTCTAACAACCAACTCTTACATTGGACAAGCGCGAGCCTCTATGCTAAGTACTGTGGAGCTAAATTCTAACAACCAACTCTTACATTGGACAAGCGCGAGCCTCTATGCTAAGTACTGTGGAGTTAAATTCTAACAACCAACTCTTACATTGGACAAGCGCGAGCCTCTATGCTAAGTACTGTGGAGTTAAATTCTAACAACCAACTCTTACATTGGACAAGCGCGAGCCTCTATGCTAAGTACTGTGGAGTTATATTCTAACAACCAACTCTTACATTGGACAAGCGTGAGCCTCTATGCTAAGTACTGTGGAGTTAAATTCTAACAACCAACTCTTACATTGGACAAAC
>JAWDGP010003970.1:0-7500 GCA_033675545.1 Elysia crispata | reverse complement strand
ATAAGATATGATCATAATGCCCTTGAATTTCACACGTTTTTAAACGTGGCTAAGCGGTATTGTTAGAACTTTGAAAAGGCTGTCCGCTTCAGTCCTATCTTTGAACACAGTCTCGGCAGATGTGTAGTGGGGGAAAAATTGACAAATCAATCATGTCATGCGTCAATTAATAAGCAATTACTATACATGTACAATAAAAAAAAATTAATCGTGTTTTGTATTTCCGGTTCCACGTAATTGGGTTTGGGAATCGGGAACACGAAACCAGTTTCAAAAACATTCCTGATCCATACTTGAAATCCCAGACATCTACTGTTCTCATAAATATTATGAAGTTACCGTATTACAGATATAAAGCTCACTAGATCCTACCGTCATCTCATTAGTCGAACTGATCAGGGTCAAAGTTCACCGGTGACCACGCCTCACACTTGTTGAGTTGAACTGATGTTGCTGTGGGTTGAGTACAATATGCGATTGCTCATCTATTCATTTCTCTAGAATGGTAGAAACTAGGCATCGGGCCAATATCCAGTGAGCTTGAAAGATCATTGAGGTATCATGGGCGAGATGGTTAGATGGCAACACTTACCGTCCCTGCCCTTAATATATACACATCGATCAACATTACTTAGGCCCAGGTGGCTCTAGACCTACAGCATTACTGGAGATCAAGAGTCGGTAGAGGACGCCATCTGTATATATATATATATATATATATATATATATATATATATATATAAATATATTTTTTTTATATTTAAGCGTTTCTCCATCAAACGTAAAACCATTCACTACCATTCCCCAGGTGTAACTTTTTGTTTTTCTCTAAAAGTTTTGAAACATACTTTTTTAACCCCTCCATCAAAGTACGGATCAACTATTTAGTGATTAATTTTCGTTCGTTTAATGAGCTGTTTGTATTTGAAAAGGTGAGTAAAAAGTGTCAAAATGATCCTCGGAGATTTAAAGTAAAACACCTAGAGTTGATTGAACTTCTTGCAAAATATTTGTGAATGCAAAGCTCCAGTTTTGACCGACAATTAAAAAAAAAACTATTTACCTTGCCCGTGTGATTCATGATCAATAGATCAGCGTTGAGAGAGAGAGAGAGAGAGAGAGAGAGAGAGAGAGAGAGAGAGAGACTGAGACAGAGAGAGGCAAAGAGAGAGACAGAGAGAGACAGAGACACAGAGAGAAAGAGAGAGAGAGAGACTGAGACAGAGAGAGACAAAGAGAGAGACAGAGAGAGAGACACAGAGAGACAGAGAGAGAGACACAGAGAGAAAGAGAGAGAGAGAGAAAGCGAGAGAGAGACTGAGACAGAGAGAGAGAGAGAGAGAGAGAGAGAGAGACAGAGAGAGACACAGAGAGAAAGAGAGAGAGAGAGACTGAGACAGAGAGAGACAAAGAGAGAGACAGAGAGAGCAGGGAGAGAGAGAGACACAGAGAGACAGAGAGAGAGACACAGAGAGAAAGCGAGAGAGAGAGAGAGAGAGAGAGAGAGAGAGAGAGAGAGAGAGAGAGAGAGAGAGAGAGAGAGAGAGAGAGGGAGAGAGAGATTTTTCAAGCGGCAAATGGTGCCGATAATGTTCACAAGTTCTTCGGCCAACCTCATGAGAAAAACGTGCAATGCCTTAGAGCGGAGTGGGTTTCCACGTCTGTACCGCACACTGATAACTTGATGAGTCACACGGTACCTTATGACGACGTAATACAAGGGGCACTGGATGAGCACATACGAGCTCATGAAGACAAACTATTCATCTTTCTAAAAATAAGCTACACGTAAAAAAGAGCGCGACAAACCCAAAAATGCTCTCGTGACAAATCCTCATCGTTGTTTTTTCGCTTCGATTTGTGTTGTCTGAATTTCCTCGATCACCCATGGCGTGATAAAGCGAAAAATACACTGTATACATGTATAAATGATAATTATACACATACAGCTTGAAAAAAATTGTTGAAATGTGGAGGGATCACTCACTGCTACATCTAGGCTATTAGGTCACCTGAACTCTCAAGTACCTTATTCCTAAAAAAAAAAATATATATATATATATATATATATATATATATTTGTAGGCTTACATATCACATATAATAGAAAGAGGGGTGAGTTCAAAGGGCGGCAAACAGATCTTGATTTATCTGGATTTTTTATTATCCGTCACCTAAAAAATTTAATGGTAAAGATAAGGGCAGGATTGGTTGTTTGTGATATATAAAGAGAGAGAGAGAGAGAGAGAGAGAGAGAGAGAGAGAGAGAGAGAGAGAGAGAGAGAGAGAGAGAGAGCAAAAAGACAGACAGAAACAGAGACAGAGATAGACAGACAGACAGAGGTGACGAAAGACAGACAGATAGAGGCAGACACAGAGAGACAAACAGACGAAACATTAAAACAATCAAAAATGGTGAGAGAAGAAAAAAAGAGTAAAAGAGAGAAATGGGCGAGAGGTTAAGGAGACAGTATTCATGTGTGAGGTGGAGAGAGATAAACGTGTGTGTGTGTGAGAGAGAGGGAGAGAGAGAGAGACAGACAGAGACAGAGAGACCGACAGGCGGAGAAAGGAATCATATATATAATAATTATATTATATAGATTTAACGAGATTCGATTCCACTACGGCAGGCCTGCGAATATTATGATCTCATACTAGGTCTACCAATTATTGTGCCTTGATCAGAAATCGCATTTGTATCAATAATCAGTAAAGTATTTTATGGGGTTAATAACAACAGCTACCTTTTCCAAAAATACCAATGAGTAGATTTTTTAAACACTCATAGAATTATTATGTAGGTGTAGATTTAAAAGCACTTTTCTTTTTATGCAGGTGCAAATAAAAACGCTGCCATTAATTTCAACAAGGCAGTAAGTACATGTTAAGGCACAGTGAGTGTGTGTGTGTATGTATGTCAAACATTATTAGCCTTTCGGATATTCTTCAATTAGACAAAGAAAATAAAGAACTTTCTTAATTCTCGCATCAAAGAATTTAGGCACAAAAAATTATTGGCGTGATTTGTAAGGTTATGAAACTACGAGCATCAGTAGTTCTTGGATACAAATTAATGGATAAATTATGATAATGCATATTAATTTGACTTTCTTGCATAATTAACTCGCTTTTACATCGAGCACATCGCCTCGTTCTAAACTAAAATCAGATTCCAAAAAGCAAAATCTAGAGGCGAGGCAAACAAAGAGGCGTGCTTTTGGGGTTGGACTTTAATTTCAAGCCATGATTAGAAACTAGTCCAGATAAGAAAGACACGATTCCATTCTTAGCTAGATCTAGCTGTACGTCGAAGTCGGCCTACTCGGGCCTGCTGATAAACCTGAGCGGACAGGCCACTCTCAATCACGGTTTACTTTCAAGAGCTAATACAGGCATTAAAAAAAAAAAAATCTTTTCCCATATATACAGAGATAGCGAAGTGGCAAGCCAAGATGGTCCACACTTTATCTATATTCACAAGGTTGATCTGTTTTTGGTTCGTTTGTTTCTTTTTTTTTTGTTTGTTTTTTTTTTTTTAATCTACACCTGATCTTATACTGTAGATAAGAACTAATTAATGTGTTTTCGACTCAAGCTTACAACTCTATATTACACTTACAACAGTCTCCATGCAGCCCTAAATCAAAAGTCGAATCTTCCCTAGCGTAACTAATTTCGAACCAACCGCTTTTAAAATTGCCACTCTAGCAAACTCTGACGATTGTCATGAAATATTATGTGAAAGGAAACACTGCCTGATAACATTCTATGCAAACTTAACAAACTTCTATAAAGAAGGGGAAAGGTTAAAACAGAAAGATGGGAAAGACATCTCTCTGAGTTTATGGTTCTCCTCACTTTGCAGTTCTCTTTACCTTTCTTAGGTTTATCTTATAAAAATACCATAGGTATTATATATTTTTTCTCTATTTGCTCACGTTCTTCCCCCTGCCATGCTGCTTTTCCCCCCTTAATTTAGGCATAATTATCTGAAGCAATAGTACATTTTTACAAACTGCAAGGTTCAATTAAAAAAAAAAAAATATTAGGAGTATTTGGTTACCTTTTGAAACAAACCATTTTATCACTATTTTATCTCTCCCAAAACAATGGAAATTTATAACAATTTAAGCTTAAGAACCATAACCCAGCACGATTAGGTCAAACACAGATCCCTAAAAATCATCTATTTTTCATTGCCGATTCTTTCCTTGTTTCTTTTTTCTTTTTCCTTCTTCTTCTTTCCGTCCCCTTATTTCAAAGTTTAACGCACCCAATTAGTCATACAATCTATCTTCAATTCTACAAAGAAGACGCTATGCTTCAAAAGAAATTTTGAAGGCGATGATTTAAAAAAAAAAAATCCTTTTCTATCAAGTGAGCGCATCTAAAATTGAATTTCAACCAAGCGTCCAGCACAACTGCTACTAGAATTTTTTCAAACAAAATAAACGTCTCTCTGAGTAAGTACACACATTTATTTGTCTACAAGCGCCCTCGCTTTTTATTGGATGTCGCAAGCTTGAATGACAAACCAGTCCCCTCTGATACTACGTGACTTTATATTGCAGTCAAGTCGGAGGCATCTGTGCCATGTTTTTACAAGGTGATATGTTAATAGTTATTTCAGGGGGGCACACTACTGATGTGGCTTGTAGAAAGGAAAATTAAATATTGTATGAAATAAGACTCAATCATGCTGTCATTAGCATCTCACTTTCTAAACAGTATAAAACATAATGAGTATTTCACACATCAAAGTATTCTTTGATAAGTATTTCAACTTTGCAATAAGTGATATCAACAAATCTTTTTTTTTTTCTATTGTCCAAGCTAAAGTTCTGAGGGTAGCATTGAGGACATTACACCCTACACAACTCACTTGGCCAGTGTACTGTAGCTATTGAACAACGAAGTTTTGATTCCCGGTGGAAGCAAATATATCATTTAGTGTCGTGTGGAACAAATCTAATCAGCTCTACCCTACTCTGGCTTGCTTTTGGGTAAGCCTTCTATGGACCGCTGAAAAATAAGCAAAGATTCCTTGTGGTCAGCTAACACATACCTTATCAGAAATGTGAATGGTATATATTCTGGATGCAATATTTTTTATATCATGCACGTTACTCTTTCATATTGGAAATAAGACACAGGTGATGCTCCCATGACTATAGGTAAAGACTTAACACAAGATGTGATTGTTTTGCTAAATTTCGATTCTTATGAGCACAAACCTGCATTTTGAGCTATTTTTTCTATTATTTCAATCTCAAAAATAGTCTACGCTCATAAGGAACCATTTGATATTTTGTAAAGCCAGGACTGGATTTTTTTTTTTTTTTGTGTCAGTGATTTTTTTCAACCAAATAATTATAACTAATTATTATCATTTTTTTTTCAGAAGTATATTGTTGAGAATGGTTTTCAAATATGAGCTATTACTGAAATCCTCTTTAATCTCACTAGGAAATTTGTAAGATTATTTTAAAATGAGGTTTGTGTTCCAAGAAATTTAATACATTTCCTCCTAGATCTAGACTCTTCAGTTAACAAACAAAATTTAACAAGATTTTTCTACAACTATTACCTGCTTGCTAATCTATAAGCAATATATGTGGAACGTAAAAATGATGAATGTAATTTCTACTACAAAATTATTGTACTTAAGTCTTAACTCTAGTCCTTTTCTATAATGTTTCTTACAAGTTGGGATGTCATTAAAAAAATCGTAATTGAAACTTTTCACATTTATAGCTCAAAACCCGGTACCACATAAGGAACTCTGGTGTGAATTTGCAACTGATAGGGTGCACGCTTGTATTAAACAGGCTTATAAATGGTCTTGATTTTTTCCCTTAATATTATAACTTTACATGAACCATATATAACTCCATTTATCTATCTTTACCTAGAATCTAGATACCTCAATAATTCTAACCACAGAATCTAGACCTAGATCTTCCCCTTTTAAATTAAGTCTTTCTGCTGCAAGTATCTAGACCCTTGATCTAGAATATATATATATGTCCAAGTAACTTTTTCAGATTCTTTGTATTGGAATTAGAATATTTAGTTGTTATTCTATAACATGCAGATGTTCCACACAGTTTTAGAACTACTACTTGGTTAGATGGTCCTTGTTGCTCCATTACTAAGAGATCTAAAAAAAAAATGTGAGCAAAGCTTATGAAAATTAACCTCTTAAAGTGTAACACAATGGCCCTAAATGAAAAGAATAAGTCATATTTACACTACAAGAGAGTCATTCATGCTTCTTACTATTACTTCATCACACTAGTACTGAAGGCTGTGATTTTATAAAATTCATGCTGGCGAATTCTGGGAGCCACCAAACTATTTAGAACTGCCTTATTTGCTGTGAAACTCCTTTCTTTTAAGTTGTTTACAAATTACATCCTGTTCATCGTTTTTGTTTGCATTATTTAAAATTTGAGTAGGATCTTTTACATGCACATCACTTTGATCCCTCCATCTAGTTTTAGGCAGTTTACAAGACCAGCAATTGATGACTTCATATGCTAGATAAGTACAAATACCTAAGTCAGAGTCACTCAAAGTAAAACGTTTAAAATTCTCTTCAATTTGATAATTTGCTGTTAAAACAATAAAACAGAGTTTTCAACAGAGTAATTAACCATAATTAGTGGGGCTTCCTAATGAATACGGTACCTCATTTCTGATGATGTTGATTATTAAGAAACGGAGGACTAATAGCATTTATTATATATCCTATCACATCTTAATACAGACTACACCATTTACCAATGTACCGAATCTGAAATGAAATCCTACCACATGGTTATAATTATAAGAACGGGGAAAAACCTGCAGACCTGAAACTTGTAAGGAAAAAGACTTTAAATAACAATTGAAGATTTAATATCATCATATCATTATTCATGTTTACAAAGAAAATTACGGTATTATTGCAGACATCTGCCCAACCCACTTTAAGCTTTAAATTGTAGGCCTATATTTCTTAATGAATTTGATATGCTGAACACGAATAAATGAAGATTTTAATCGTCACAAATAAATACTTTTCAAGATATTTAGCATTATTATGTTGCTCTAAAATCCCATTAAACCACAAGTTTCGAATTCATCGAGAAATGTTCAGTTACAGCGAAGCCTAGCATGAGTGGGCTGATATATCTGCAAATTTACCAAAATAACTAGATCTAGATCTAGATCTAGTTTCAGTATTACACATATAATTCGGGTCTTTGTTAAGCTAGAAGTAGAAACTCTCAAATTAACTCATATTATCAAACTATATATATTGCAAAATCACACAAAATTCATATTGGCCTTTCCGTTAATGCTTACAGACATCTGGGTCTAGAATCTGAACGTAAAAAAAAAAATTATGAGAGGGGTGTTGTAAACGGGGAAGTCTAGAATAGTAAATCAGAACTAATCTCGACTCTAGTCTATCTAGATCTAGATCTAAAGTCTTATCAGTGTAATTTGTAT
>JAWDGP010003969.1:5000-72516 GCA_033675545.1 Elysia crispata | reverse complement strand
TGTGAACTGTGAAATGTGAGGACAGAGAGAGAAAGAGAGAGAGAGTGAGAGAGAGAGAGAGAGAGAGAGAGAGAGAGAGAGAGAGAGAGAGAGAGAGAGAGAGAGAGAGAGAGAGAGAGAGAGAGAGAGAGAGAGAGACGTGGAGGGACATGGTCATGTGAAATGTGAGGACAGAGAGAGAGAGAGAGAGAGAGAGAGAGAGAGAGAGAGAGAGAGAGAGAGAGAGAGAGAGAGAGAGAGAGAGAGAGAGACGTGGAGGGACATGGTCACCAACGCCAACCGGCACGGAACACTATGATGATAACTAAAGCTAAACCAAGGATAACTTTAAAACTAATTTCTAGGAGAAAATTATGGGGAAAAATAATAATTTAATAACTGGTTATCGCTAAATAACCTGTTGTCGACTCATCAGAAATGAAAAAAAAATTTACGACCTCAAGACTCGAAGTCATGCATTCTTGGTCCGTCCCAAAGGACCTTATGTTTTCGGCCACGAATTGATCGCTCAACAACGGCAGGAATTCTTTTCAATAAGTGCAGGGATCTGATGTGGCCTCACTTTTAGAAGGAAGAAAATGTTGAAATGCAAAATTTTTAGGTATGGGTAAAGGTCGTTTAGGGGAAGAGGGGAAAGAAGCTATGTTTTTAGAGCTGGAGATGAAAAGACATCCAAAGAGAGAAAGAGAAGAGGGATGGTGGAGAGAGAGAGAAAGGCAGGGCGTAAAAGAGAGAGAGAGAGAGAGAGAGAGAGAGAGAGAGAGAGAGAGAGAGAGAGAGAGAGAGAGAGAAGAAGAAGAAGAAGAAGGAAGGAGAGGGAGAGACAAAGGCAGGCCGAGAGAGAAATAGAGGGATCATTCGTCATGATCATATTTATGATTATTTTGTTACCTGCTTTGATTTCTTATTAAAAAGATTCGCTTTTCTGTTTAACAAAATATGAAAGGGAAAATCAAGCAGAGACTCCATGTAACTCTGATCAAGATGTTATATATAAAAAAATAAAGGAATGCAAAAAACTGTAGTAAAAATATTCCGTGTATTTATGCCTCCTCCCCTTCAAAGCTGTTGAACAAGTTAATCACCATTCATCCTCTATCCCACTACTCTCTCTCTCTCTCTCTCTCTCTCTCTCTCTCTCTCTCTCTCTCTCTCTCTCTCTCTCTCTTTCTTTATTCTCGCCTTCATCTGTGATGTTCGATCCACTTTAAGAAAAAAAAAATCTTCAAATTCGATTAAAACCGTGTAGCTAGTTCGATACAGGGTCATGAATTTAGGATGGAAACTGCATGATGCTTGAGAATGATGTATTTACCGATCCTTACAAAGACTATCAGCTTTATCACGAATGTAGTGCATTGCAATGCTAAGCAGATATGACGTGCCAGTCACAAGTGGACAATACGTTAGTGGAGTAATGGAAATTTACATGTATGTAAAATACCTCTCCCATGAAGATAATAAATCAAAAGGAGGATGTATATTTCATGGATAATGCCCTTTTCAAAGGAAAAAAAAGGATAATGTCCCTTTGAAAGGAAAAAAAAATCTCCCTATAAAGGAAAATATTCAACTCCCTGTAGAGGGAGATATGTCAACAAGATTGCAGGGGGTGAAGGGTTTCAGCTCTGAACCTCCGCCATATAGACACTCTCAGGATAGCCGGCCCACCGACACCACATCGACGAAGTACCCAAGTCGCCGGTACCTCTGAGCAGATTGTGCTTCTCACACGACCCACGACAAAACTTCCCTGCCAGCACCCAAGCACCAAAGTGATGCACACAAGTGCGCATTCCGGTGTTTTATGGGAGGAAC
Source organism: Elysia crispata (assembly GCA_033675545.1). NCBI lineage: Eukaryota > Metazoa > Mollusca > Gastropoda > Plakobranchidae > Elysia > Elysia crispata. The sequence goes on along the minus strand of JAWDGP010003969.1, from coordinate 70,698 downwards.
CACATCAGACCCAAAGCATAAATGACGACAGGCGCGGGCCGTCATAGTATGTGGACCTTGACCGTTTTACGGGTCTTAACACCGTTAGGGCTTGGGGCCAGTTCCTGGCGAAGTTGCCTTGCCAGGCAAAGTTCAAGCTCTCCTGATTCATATAAGTAAACAATGACACACTTTCTTCATGCGGTTTAACTGCTGTGCATTTTCTCATAGCTGCCTTTGTCAAGTTCTTTTTAGAAAGGCTGAAAGCCATGAAATTTAACTACAAACTGTACTTCTTAGCTAATATTTAATAAATAAAAACATTTTTATGTCATGAAACATAGTGGGATGAATCTTTCAATTTTTAGAAAAAATCAGTTAAAACCGTCTTTCCTATTTGGATGAGTTCTAAGATATGTAACTCTATGCCATAACTAATTGACTTAAAATAGCTGTCCTTTGTATCTACGAGTGAATTTGTTCACGTTGTCAACACGCCCGAGGGTTTGCTTATTTTCCCCTCTGATCTGACTGTCTCTTACAGACAAGTTAAACTACACAAATAATAGAGTAAAAAGAAATTCGATTTGTCAAATATATTGATATAAAAATTACTAAACTATTAAATTAAATTACATTTAAATTTGTCTGTTTTTTTTTTTTAATCCACTGTAAAACAAGTTGTCCGATCTCAAAGCGAGCCCTTCTTTCTGACGACGCGTTTCATTTCGCTGGGTTGACTAAGAGAGAGAAAGAGAGAGAGAGAGAGAGAGAGAGAGAGAGAGAGAGAGAGAGAGAGAGAGAGAGAGAGAAAGGGAGAGAGAAGGAGAGAGAGAGGGACGGAGGGAGAGAGAGAGGGAGGGAGAGAGAGAGAGAGAGAGGGAGGGAGGGAGAGAGAGAGTGAGGGAGGGAGAGAGAGAGAGAGAGAGAGAGAGAGAGAGAGAGAGAGAGGGAGGGAGGGAGAGAAAGAGAGAGAAAGGGAGAGAGAAGGAGAGAAAGAAAGAGAGAGCAAGATAAAATAATTCTGTTTTTGAATAAATTAAGACTCAAAGATTATAAAGGGGTTCAAGATTCTATTGTAATGAACTGGTATAGATTGAGACATAAATGTAAAATTAATGTATCAAAAGTATAGGAAGAGAGGCAAAGAAGAGAGAGAGAGAGAGAGAGAGAGAGAGAGAGAGAGAGAGAGAGAGAGAGAGAGAGAGAGAGAGAGAGAGAGAGAGAGAAAGTGAGTTGAAAAGGTTAAAAAATGAAAGAGGACAAAAGAAGTGAAACATACAAATAGACATAAAGGTAATGTATTGACATAGGCACAAACCAAGGAAAAAATGGAGGAAGAGACGAAAAGAAAAACGAAAGAGCAAAAGACTGAGAGAGAGTGAAAGACTAAGAACGAGGGAGATGAGGAAGAAATAGCGAAACACTATTAAAAAGAAAAAAAATCATAATAATATGCTGACATAGACAGAGACAAAAAGATGTGAAATGCATCGAAAGTGAGAGAAGTGAGGCAAAACGGAAAGAGAGTGGGAGAATGAGAGGGGTGTACACAAAAAGAGACTGTCAGAAATAGAAAACAGAAAGAGAAAATGTAAGAGGAAGAACGAGAGAGAAAGAAAAAAAAAACGAGAGAGAGAGAGAGAGAGAGAGAGAGAGAGAGAGAGAGAGAGAGAGAGAGAGAGAGAGAGAGAGAGAGAGAGAGAGAGAGAGAGAGAAAGAGTTAGAGAAAGAGTTAGAGAAAAATTAGATTGAGAGAGAGGAAGATAGAAAAAAATTCAGAAAGAGAGCTAGATTAAAAGAAGAGAACCAAGAAGATTAGAAAGAAATAGCTTCACGATTTAATCACTCAGTAAGCGCATGAACTCTCTTAATACGTGTAGGAATCGAAAAAGGTCTTACGTATAGAGGAAAGTAACTGTTGAAATGAAAAATTAACAACTCATGTATAAAAATTATGAAAAGAAAAAACATACAAAATGCGTCTTTTTTGTATGCCTGTGTGTAAAATTGTATTAAAGTTTAATTTAAACTAAGTAATTAAGTTTATAAACGCACATAAATCTTTTAAATCAAGTAGAAAAACTAAGAAACAAATTTAATATAACGATCTCAATCATGATTTTATACAAAGACAATAAACTGTTCGTTTAAAGTCATTCGTTTTATGTATTTCTGATGTAGTCATTTGGGAGATGGTGGGGAATAAAGGTTTGGAAATCGTTATTTTGGGCTCACTTACACCCATTTCTTGGACCCCGAATTTCGTCATTCCTTCATGTTGCAAAGAGAAAAATTAGAGACACAGTCAATGAGACCAAAACACAAAATGTTGGCCGAAAAAACAGAAAATAAAAGACAAGCGATGATAATATAAATCTAAAGCCGATGTTCGAAAGACACACAACACAGTATAATTTGTAACTATATAAGAGATACGCAACTCTCTCTCTCTCTCTCTCTCTCTCTCTCTCTCTCTCTCTCTCTCTCTCTCTCTGTATGTTTTTCTGTTTATCCTCTCTGTCTCCTTTCTGTCCCTCCCTGTTTTTCTTCTTAGCCTCTCTTTTCTGGATTTTGATATATTTTTCATCTCTATGTCTTTTTCTATTTCAGTACACTAATGATTCTTTCTCTCTCACTTTTTCGCTACTTATTTATTCTCTCACTCGTCACTCGTTCTTAGTCGTCCACTCTTTCTCTTTTTTTTTTTTCGCCCTTTTTTGCGATTTTCTCCCTCTTAAGATAATTATTTTTTTTTTCATTTGTCTGTCAAAACATTACCATTCTCTCTACTTGTATATCTTTGAATAAAATTTTTTTAAGTATTGTACAATATTCTCAAACTGCTGTGTTAGTTAGCGATTTATTGTCTGTCTTATCAAACTATAAAGGCCGCACCATCTAAAATTTATATCACAGCGGATTTATATCTGAGGTGGTCACGTGTGAAGGTTGTGGCACCTACAGGGGTTACCCTCGACCATCGACCTAGTGCAATCAGCGAAACGAATAAAAAAATCTAGAAGAGATCTTAGAATGGCTAATTTTCCGTGGCTCATTCGTTTTGTAAAGGTCTTCTTGAACAGATAACCTCTGGACGGAGATTTGTTTCTCAAAAGAACGTTGTTCATTAAAATTTATTATCCCAGATAATTCCGTTTTCCCATTACGTGTACCATTTATAAAAACTCAATTCCAATGCGACTATTTTGAAAAAGAGGGCATAAAAAGAAACAAAGTTTATTTTCAATGTGTTACATAATAAAGGTTTTTAATACATGTGTGGAAATAGCTCCACGCGTTTGAGCATTTTAAACCGCCTTTCAAATATTTCACGACATATATCTTGGGAAAACAAGACATGCAATCTAATTAATGTAAATTAACATTTGAAAAAAAATTGGCATTCTTAATAAATTATGTTGAAGATCGTTACACGACACAATTTGCCTTCAAAATTACGCCACTAATTTGTCGTAACTGACATTGGCCTTTGAAAGATTATTTCGTGATAATGATGAAGACAAAATATGAGTTAATATGTTACGTGTGAGGTTCTTCATAACCCCTCAAGAAAGATGATAACAAACAACATAAAAAAAAACAGATTTGGTTGCTGGCTCTGAGCGTATGTGACAAACAAAACTGTAGATTATTCAATGAGTAAAAAATATTTTTTTGGTTTGTTTGTTCCAAGAAATTGGAGAAAGGTGGAGAGAAAAAAAAAAAAAGAGAGAGAGAGAGAGAGAGAGAGAGAGAGAGAGAGAGAGAGAGAGAGAGAGAGAGAGAGAGAGAGAGAGAGAGAGAGAGAGAGAGAGAGAGAGACAGACAGACAGACAGACAGACAGACAGACAGACAGAGAGAGACAGAGACAGAGAGAGACAGAGACAGGGACAGAGAGAGACAGATATAGAAAGAGAGAAAGGGGCTAAAGAATGAAAACTCCAAACTGTAACACCAATGAAATAGAAACAACATGATCACAGTGGTTGATTTTTAACGTTCATTGAAACTCATAGACAATCACTAAAGTTATGTATCAGGAAATTGAAGACGTTTGATATAGCCCGTTCGTCAAACAGCAATATTAAGCTCCAAGCAATGCTCAGAAATCAAGTGACTTTAAAATCGGCTCCAAACAAGCCAGCCGGCCTTTTCAACCAGGACATCTCCGAAAACCTCAGGAATTGAAGGCATGCGCTCTATCTTTATACCTTTTGATATTATATCTTCATAATTGACTTTATTTCATGAAAGTTTGTCATATTCTTTCCTCCACAAAGTGATAACAGCTCAAATATTATCAGATCCGAAGGGCGTAGCTGAAAAGCTTGGACCCAAACTTCGACAATGTTACTTCATATGCTTGAAGACCCTGGCAAAAAAAAGAAAAGAGCAAAACAAAACAAAACAAAGAAAACGGTCTCCATTAAAGCCAGCGGCATTCTTCTGAATGTAAAATATTAAAGAAACATAACTGTATGATTAACGTTTAGAATGAGGACCTTCTCACTGTGGGTAACATGGAAAGTTGAATGTTGATACATTGCTGTATCCTTGCCTTGCTCTTACACAACAGTTCCATGCGTAGCTTAATCGGTGCACATAGCCACAGTGGTCGCTTATGCCAACAATGACTGTAGGTTTTCCCGGGCAGCCAGGGTGAATCAGCATTTCAAAAAAAAAAAGAAAAAGAAAAAGCTTCGGTACCATCTAAAACTGTCTTTGATACCACTAAGAGAGTTAAAAATATCAATATTCAGAGCTATTCCATTTTCAATTACAATAATAATAATAATAATAATAATAATAATAATAATAATAATAATAATAATAATAATAATAATAATAATAATAATAATAATAATATAAGTAGTAGTAGTAGTAGTAGTAGTAGTAGTAGTAGTAGTAGTAGTAGTAGTAGTAGTAGTAGTAGTAGTAGTAGTAGTAGTAGTAGTAGTAGTAGTAGTAGTAGTAGTAGTAGTAGTAGTAGTAGTAGTAGTAGTTGTTGTTGTAGTGGTGGTAGTAGTAGTAGTAGTAGTAGTAGTAGTAGTAGTAGTAGTAGTAGTAGTAGTAGTAGTAGTAGTAGTAGTAGTAGTAGTAGAATTAACAATATTAGCTGATTTCCCATACTGAAAAATCAAATGTTTATATCAACAACGCCATTTTTAAACAAACAGATTAACATCAGTCTAAGTCACGCGGTTCCCAGCAGTTCCCAGGCGCCCGGACCCAACTGTAGAAATCTTTGTAGACGTGCCTGGGGGAGCCTGTGTGGGCGATTTGACACAAGTCACAGGCGAAGTTCGGGTGGTAGCCGCTCCAGGTGTATCTAAGGAGAAGATAATCAGGAAATGTTATTAGATAGTCAGTAGGGTCATGTAGCAATGGCTGTATTGTACCATGGAATTAATTTTTTTTTTTAATTTCACAAAGTAGCTCAATGTTCCGAAAGAGAGCGATGGTTTATTGAAGATTAAGTCATCTTAAATTGTGTGTTTATTTCTTTTATAAATATATGTTTGCTTGTTGGAGGCTGTTTTAAATGCAGAAAAGGCGCTTTACCACAGACGACCAATCAAAGAAACAAACAAAAACACCTGATAAATCATACTACGCTCTACTATTGTCAAATTAAACTAAATTTCAATACACGATTTATCTCCGTAGCGTACAACAGTGTTCCAAACAACTTTTGCTGTACCACAACTATATATTTATAAAAACACAAATTTATTTTTTTTTATCTCAAAAGAAGACTTCTTCTGTAAAATATGATGATTGATTTGATCGTTACTTTTCTTTTCTCTCTTCCTGTTTCCTGAGTGTAAAATTAATTTCAGTTTTGTTAGAGAATATGCAATACTTCTTATAAACATACTTATTCTTCTCCTGCAAAATTTCCACGTATTTCTTCTCATCCCGAGCGAGGGCGTGCAGGTATTTCCCCAGACTTTCTGGTGACTTGAAGTCGCTGCTGTCTACAAAAACTCCTGAGGGAAACAGCCTCTTGTAATCAGCGCCACCCCGGGCCACGGGAACTGTGTCCACGTCTTCGAAGATGTTGAAAAATTTCTCAGAAACGTAATCTCGACAGAAAGTGTTCTCAAACGAAAGGTAAAATCTATTTAGGGATAGAATGTTAAAAAAGAACCGATAAAAAAAGGAAGAATCAGATTTATCATTGATTTCTATAAGGACCTTATCACAAAACCTGTATTGCTAGCTATTAAGTGTTCTTGCTGAGGCTAATAGTGTAATAAACACAAACCTAGACGACATCAAGGTTAATGTCAGGCCATAGGCAATAGCGACAAGGCATTTATTTATTTTATATTTATTCATTTATATATATATATATATATATATATATACATAATTATACACACACCTGAATTTTTATTGTATGTATATATGACTTTTAATGTTAAAGGGCATGTCAATTTTGAATTTCCTCAAGAGGGATGACCTTATCTTATCTTATCTTATCTTATCTTATCTTAGCCCCAGAAAAAATATATTCCAGATAATGATATTCGCTTTACTTGTTGTTCAGGAAAATGAACAATTGAACATTCTATGCGGTTGCACTTTCTGTGATGTAAGAGAACATACTTTGAAATAACAGTGTGCATTGTACATGAAAATATTTCATCTTACATTGACTCCAAAATGTGTGTGTGCGTATGTTTGTTTGCTCCTTGCCCCTTAAAATTAATATATAAATCTTTAGCTCTAACTAGCGTAACCCCAGAGTAAAAACAAGTATTATTTACAAACCAAACATAGTAAGAAGCTATAATTAGACTTCATTAAGACCCCTTTAGACCAAACAGTGCTAACAAACAGTGATGACTTACTTGTAGTTCTTGGTGAGGAGCTTTAAACACTCAGCCTTCTGGTTGCCCATGCTGTACCCTTTCTGGCCACACGTGTAGTTCCCACACTGACCATAAATGTGGACGTCCACCCAGCGCGCCATGCGGCGGACATACTCCATCCTCCGAGACGGGCGGTTACACTGACTCACAAACCAGGCTGCCTCGTATTTCTTCTGCCGGAAGATCTTTTCTGCTTGGCAAAAAAAAAAGAGCGCTCATTGAAATCTTTATTTTTTTTTGCACAGAATGATAAAGCTGCTAGATAATGATGCTTATTTTTTGGTCGGAACTCTAGACTTTTAACCGAACATTCTAATTACATATATATATATATATTATTTTTAAGGTCATTCCAATTATACTTTGATAATTATTGTTTCACTTTCCCGAGAAGGCTTTGGCTTTATTTTACTAAAGTTTGGTATGCCTTCCTATCTACCACTAATAATAGTTATACTCTTACAGTTAATTTCGACTTAAAGATTGGTTAAACATTCAAATCTTGGACACGTGCCATGGGGAAAAAAGTAGAATAGTCAAAATGTTTGTTCTTTATTAAAATTTTATGATAGATTTTGTCTAGCTCGAAATTAGGCTTTATTTAAAAGTAAAACTCCATAATTAAACTAACCATTTAAAAAGAAAAGATGAAGAAAAGAGAAAAGGATGGCCTTTTTATTGATGTAAATATTTATTTTCTTTAGCATTAAAAGTCATGATGCTTTTTTTGTGGAATTTTTCTATAAAAATCTCATAAAACTTAAATCAGATGCCACAGATTTCCGAATGTGGTATTTTTAAAATTTTATTTCAATAACGGTTTTCGAATCCAAGGTACTGGAGGCTTATAGATAAAAGAACCGAAAAGTTCTCATACCAAGTGCTAAGAAAAGAAAATCCGACCAGATAGCTAAGACGGTGTGATTTGGGATATTTTGAGTATGACTCCAAAGAAAGGCTTATCATTTCTCAAAAGCGGCGAATCTTTCCAAAGTATGTTTATTCATCTCAAGCACAAGTGAGTAGAAAACAATGATCACACGGATGTGGTGAGACATATTCTGATGGTTTCGAACCGCCTTTCTCTCACTGCTTCATTAGGCCTCTCACAGAATCTTAGTGAAGAGTAGAATATTTGTAGAATACAATTGAGGAGATACAAAAAGTAATGAAACAATATCCCAATCTATACATAGATCTCTTTAAGCATGCGTTATAATCCCGAAGGAATGAATGCAGAATGAACCCCAATGAAATTCCTTTAGACTCACTTTGCTTTTTACCTATATCGCCTTATAACACGCGTGCAAGAAGGATCTTTACAAAAATAGATTTGGGAAAGTACAGAACGTACTGTTTCCCCGAATTGAATTCTAAATTTGTAATCACCTACTGTAATCTTTCTTAGGCACCGGCCTCTTGTGGAGATTTCCGTACTTGTTCTGCCAGGTGGAGTCCCCTAGGATCATTCTGGAGAAGTTGACCTGGTTCAAGAGGTCATCCCGCTTGAGGTGGTCAAAACGAGGCAGGTCTGGGGGTTCACGGGAATACATTACCCATCTGGGGTCAGTGAGGGGTTAGGAGAAAGAAATTGTTTTGGTTTCATCACTGGAGTTTTTGACCATCCACACACGACTATAATTATTTGTGATCAGGAGAAAGAAACTGTTTTGGTTTCATCACTGGAGTTTTTGACCATCCACACACGACTATAATTATTTGTGATCAGGAGAAAGAAACTGTTTTGGACTGTATTGTGATTTTTGTGGAGATGAATGATACAACCACTGCTCACCTTTTCCTTTACATCGCATCCTTGCTGCTGTCAGGAAGTTAAGTTTAACTTTTTATCATCTCAAGTTAGATGATCTCAGCATGGAGTTAATGTAAGAGAGCTTTACAATACCTCTGAGCCCTTGCCAAAAGCCGTTAGATGCTGATAAATAACATCTTTTCTTCCCGCATTTCTACCATAGAAACTTATATTTGTTTTCTTCATTCACCACGCACGATTTGATAAATGCAATGCCATAACAACTTAACAATGGTCCATAACTAGAGCTTATTGTACGTGTTGTCATCGATTTACAGCTCACAGTTCACTAATATTAGCCCCAGTAGCAAAAGCAGCAACTTTTACTTTCATATTTAGATATCAGTCTTTCAACAATTGAATAACCGGCGAAAAGCACAAAAAGATGTTTGAACTTGGATCAAGATAGATGACAGCTCTATTTTCCAAACGTTAAAAAAATCTTTCTTAGGTTACCGACTGTTGCTTTAGAGTTACATAATTATGTGACATATTTACAAACGGATTAAAAAAAATGTCCCTTAGATTATCAACTGTTCCTTTAGAGTTATATATGTGACATATTTCCAAACGGATTAAAAAAAATCTCGTAGATTATTAGCTGATGCTTTAGAGTTAAATATGTGACATAAAAAGAAATTAATCTCAATCATGAGGCACATGTATTCTTCTTTATTACATTAGAGTTCAAACTCAACATTTGAAAAATTGAAATCGTGTAACTGCACACCTCACATTTTCACAAATAAAAAACAAAAAAGATTCAAAGTTGGTAGTTCCTATTTCTTGAACTGTATTTATAATAGTTCGTCTCTACTTGATTTTTCCCCCAAAGTACACAACAAATTTTGATATTGAACAAACAAACAAAAATATCAAACACTGCTGGGCTAGGTGCAAATTTCGATAAGCTGATTTTAACAAGAGTTTCGACAAATCAATACAAGCCTTACAATTTGTCTGTTTCTACACATTGATTGACGTCAAGATCAATGCTTTGTTTTTATGTGAGCAAAAAGTCGATAAGATTGCGCTAAACCTCGCATCCACTGGTAAGGACAGTAATTGATTATATCCTATCAGTTTATTGCCATATGTTTGCTAGTTGATATAAAGTACAAACATAATTTATCATGATCAAACCTGTAGTTACTATTTATGATGATAATGATGATGATGATGATGATGATGATAATGATGGGATGATTGTGGTGGGGTGGTGGTAGTAGGTATGGCCAAAACAATATCAACAATCTAAAATGGTACGGATATTAAAAACAACGATAATGACAATAAAAGGGGATAAAACTGATAACTGTAAACTGATAATAAATGTAAGAAAAAGAAGACGAGGAGAACAAAGTATTCGAAGAAGAAATAGAAGAAGAAGAGGAGGAGGAGGAGGAGGAGGAGGAGGAGGAGGAGGAGGAGGAGGAGGAGGAGGAGGAGGAGGAGAAGAAGAAGAAGAAGAAGAAGAAGAAGAAGAAGAAGAAGAAGAAGAAGAAGAAGAAGAAGAAGAAGAAGAAGAAGAAGAAGAAGAAGAAGAAGAAGAAGAAGAAGAAGAAGAACAAGAACAAGAAGAAGAAGAAGAAGAAGAAGAAGAAGAAGAAGAAGAAGAAGAAGAAGAAGAAGAAGAAGAAGAAGAAGAAGAAAATCTATGTTTATAAGATAGCACCATTGACGTAGTCAAACACCAGACTAGGTCTGTGAGAAATCTGCTCAAATATTCCATATATTTAACCCCTCTTGTATAGTAATCAAAATGTATCCATTTGCATTAGTTTGGTTCAAAATAGCATATATATGAAAACCCCCATCTAAACACAAAAGAGATTTTATTGTATATACCCTTTCGAACGTGAAATCTTTCTTACATATTTTACATTGACAATAACAAATTAAAGATACCCAAATTAACTGCAGAATACGAGATCTTACATTTGATTGGCTCGTCTGGTTGGGAGTACGACGCCTTCCATCCGAGCGGCGTTAAAAAACAGAACGTCTGCTTCCTCCACAGATGTCGTCATCACGCATGCGCTGTAGTTGCACTTGTTAAACGTGTGTTCGCTTTTTACTTCCGGTCGCGGGTTCACATACATCATCTTTTTAAACATGGGTCTAGTTCAAAATGATAAAGTTAGGAGAGATAGAATGAAATTTCTTTAAAAAATTGTTTACCACCTCCAACAAGACTACTACTGCTACTACATCTGCTATAACTGCTGCTGCTACTTCTACTTTTACTGCATCTACCACCTCTGTTTTTATTACCACCACCACCACCACCACCACCACTACTACTACTACTACTACTGCTACTACTACTACTACTACTACTACTACTACTACTACTACTACTACTACTACTACTACTACTACTACTACTACTACTACTACTACTACTACTACTACTACTACTACTACTACTGCTGCTGCTGCTACTGCTACTACTACTACTGCTACTACTACTACTGCTGCTGCTGCTACTACTACTACTACTGCTGCTGCTGCTGCTGCTTTACTACAACAACTGCTGCTTTCTACAACAACAACAAATACAACTAATACTACTACTACTACTACAACAACTAATACTACACTACTACTACTACTGCTATTACTACTACTACTACTACTACTACTACTACACTACTACTACTACTACTACTACTACTACTGCAGTTGCTGCTGCTGCTGTTGCTACAACAACTACTACTACTACTAGTGCTACTACTACTACTACTACTACTGCTACTACTACTACTATTATCACTGCTTACTATTGGCCGTTGCTGCTACCACTACTAATACTACTAATATTTCTACTACTACTACTACTACTACTACTACTACTACTACTACTACTACTACTACTACTACTACTGCTGCTGCTGCTGCTGCTGCTGCTGTTAGTACTACTACTACTACTGCTGCTGTTGCTGCTGCTGCTATTAATACAACTGCTGTTGCTGCTGCTGCTTTTACTACAACAACAACAGCAACAACAACAACAACAACAACAAAAACTACTACTACTACTACTACTACTACTACTACTACTACTACTACTACTACTACTACTACTACTACTACTACTATTAATATTACTGCTGTTGCTGCTGCCGCTGTTGCTACAACTACTACTACTAGTGCTACTACTACTGCTACGACCACTACTACTACTACTACTACTACTACTACTACTACTACTACTACTACTACTACTACTACTACTACTACTACTACTACTGCTGCTGCTGCTGGTACTAGTTTAACCAATTCGACTGCTACCAAGTTGAGAGAGAAAGAAAGATAAATATTATTTAAATAGATAATCACCCATTTGGAACTTTTTCGGATAAAATACTATGGATAAAACATTAGTAATTTACTCTGCAATGATCACCTTTTTGGCTTTATCCATGCGGTCACGAACACTTTGAAATATGACTAGGAATTATCATACATCTTTAACAAGTTCAAATTGGTGATTGTTTCATATTCATTTACATTTCTCAAACATCTTCGGTCACCCCTGTATGTTAATACTATCGATCATGGAACTTAAGCTGTACGTAGTGTTTCAAGAGTTTTGGTCTAGCTTTTATAGTTTTATCTTTAACATTGGTTGTGTGCATAGGCGAGTGGCGGCAAAATATCGGTGGAAGAGGTAGTTAATAGAAAAGAAATGTAAGTCCTCGATTTATAAATCTTCTAAGAACTGCAGCCCGTTCGGGTCTCGGTATATTGTTACTTAACGAAATAGTTTAAAAACCTTGTAGTACATTAATCTTAGCCCTTAATAATCTGTGGGTGCCTTGATAACTCAAGATGGAAAGCTGATGGAAAAATTGAGTTTCTTTTTGTTTCTTGGCTACATTTCACACAGAAAATGCAATTAACTAATAGCATTTATCCATGAAAATCATTTTTAGAACAAAAGTTTTGACTTTAAATACTCTTTTGAACAAAAAAAAAAGAATCATGTTTCCACTTTGTAACATAATTATACCCTAAGAAGATAACTAGAACAGATTTTTTTTTTTAATAAAAATAATGATTTGTCATGCTGCAATGCTGGTTTCTACTGAATCACTATCGTAAAAGGAGTCTAACATGATGAAGAGACATTTAACATTCGCCCTTACTTGAAAAAAAAAATGATAAAATAAGCTAATATAAGAATAACAGAAATAATTTCAAACGTTATAATTACCGTTGCAAACCTTTCTGGTTCACTTGTTTTTTATCCTGTGAAGTTCCCGATGTCGCATCAATCCTGAAATCAACAAAGTTGTAGAGGAAAATAGCGTTGACAACACAGAAGCAAAACAGGGCCAGATAGCGCAAGTCATAGCTCCTTCGGCTCATCCTCCACTGAGAAGAGAGATGGTAGTGCTTATTTAAGTCGTAGAACCCGTCCAGCTCCTAGGTCTATAACAAATTAATATGGTGTTAAGCAATAGATCACGCCAGCACATAGACGTATAACAGATAAGTGTTGTGTTAAATCATAAATCAGGGCCTGTAACTGTAATGTTAAGTCACAGATCACGTCCATAGGTCTATAAATGATGAATGTGGTGTTTAAGTCACAGGTCACGTCCATAAGTCTATAAAGGATGAGTGTGGGGTTTAAGTCACAGATCACGTCCATAGGCCTATAAACGATGAGTGTGGTGTTAAGTCATAGGTCACGTCCATGGGTCTATAAAGGATGAGTGTGGGGTTTAAGTCACAGATCATGACTAGCACATAGATCTTTAAAAGGCGGGTGTACTGTTAAGCCATAGATCACGCCGGAACAATAAGCCTATAATGGAAGAGTGTTGTGTTAACCCACAGATCACGCCCAGCACATATGCCTATAACAAATGAGTGTGATGTTAAGCTAAGCAACAGATCACATCCGACTCACAGGCCTATAATGGATGAGTATGGTGTTAAGCCATAGGTTATGTCCATCACACAAGTCTATAACAGATGAGTGTGGTGTGAAGCCACAGGTCACGTCTAGGGCTTAGGACTATTCAAGCTGGGTGTTCTGTTAAGCAACAGATCACGTCTGACGTAAAGCCCTATTATGGATGAGTGTAGTGATAACCGACAGATCACGCCTGACGTAAAGCCCTATTATGGATGAGTGTAGTGATAACCGACAGATCACGTCTGACGAAAAGGCCTATTATGGATGAGTGAAGTGATAACCGACAGATCAAGCCTGACCCATGAACCTATAATGGAAGGATGTGGCGTTAAACTACAAACCAAGGTTCGACCTTTAGGCCTGCAGTAGTTAAACAACAGATCACCTGCGGCAAATACGAAATCCGTGACAGATGAGCGTGGCGTTTCTCCGCTATCCTCAGCTTCTCTAGCCCAGAGGATCAGAAAACTCACACTTGCCGATCGCCCGCTCTCATGCCGAGATCGATTTAGACTCACCACAATTTTGGTCTCGATCTTGATCGTGTGTCTCGACACTTTGATGTCTTGTGCGTTGTAACCAGTGAGAACTACAATAACGGTGTCTTTATTGATCCAGTGATTTATTAACCGTTTGATGGATGGGTCAATTGATTGTATATTAGTTCGCGATCCCTTCATAAAAAATAAGCGTAGAATTTTCTTTTTTGACTTCCCTATTTTCTCCCCCCCCCCCCTTTTTTTATTTCGTCATAAATAAAATGTAATCGTTAAAGATTACCAGTGTAAACCGAAAGCTTACAAAAGTTATAACTAAAATAGTTTAGAAAAGATTTATTATTTTCTCCTAATTCGTGATTTAGATTAAGCGTTGTTTCTTTTCTTTTCTTTTTTTTTTTTTTGCTGTTGTTGTTGAATGAATGTATGTCCAAGTGCCGCTTTGGGGAAAAACTGGTTTACTCTAATTTAATCTTCCAGGGCCCTTTGACATTTAAAGTTTGGCTTGTTCCAACATAAGATTGCCGTGTTTTGAACAGGAAACGATGGCAAAACTGTTACTTTTGTAATATTGAAACCGGTAATTTGAGAAACAGAGATGGGAGCTATGACAGCAAGAGAGCTCAGCAGGTCCAGCGTTGAATGGGCAGTTAAGGTGTTACAATCTCTATCTTAGGCGGCTTATCTTAATAATCACGGCGAGATTAAATCCGAAGTCTTTATGATTTTGCCATATTCCTAGATTAAGGGGAAGCCACTGTCCACGTATAAGACGGCTCAGAAATAAAGGAACGTTAAACTTACCAGAGGACACAGCATGGTTGTTCACAAGTTTACATGACGGAGAGTGAATGTGCTATTACAAGTGGCTCTAATCAATCAAAATATAATTGGGGGAGAACTTCAATCACCGCTAACCCACCGAAAAAAAATTGTCACTCACAGCAGATATTGGCCAATAATTGAACGGCTGTCTTCAATTCTGAAAGTTAACAAATGAAGTAAAGACAAACTCATTTTAAGAAATTTGGCACTAAGCTTTGATAGATGACATCATGTCTTATTTTTTTTCATCCTTTCATCTGCCTATGTTACCCCCCCCCCCCCCTTTTTTTTTTTCCACAAAAAATAAAAAAAAAAAAAAAAAAAAAAAAAAGGGGGATGGTGTAAAATGGAGCTTTCTTTTAAAAATTAGTTGTCTGTTGAACAGGGAAACAACGGAAGTGTGCCCGTTTTTCTTTCTTTCTTTGTTTCTTTTTTTTCCGCGCGGCAGATATGCAAAAAAAAAAAAAAAAAAAAAAATATATATATATATATATATATTTATTATTTAGACATCGAGAAATTCTTTGCTACAGACATAAACAACCATCTTCGACCTTTCATAATATGACAAAGACTGATTTTCCCTGATAAAGAACCATAACGCATAAGTCATAGGCCTACTCGAATATACATATATATATATATATATATATATATATATATATAAAACAGGCTCATAACATAAGTGGTTCAATAAAGCCTTTTTTCGCATTTTCCCCAATATGAAAGAGTAAAAAAATTCACACAATGAGATAACGCTAATCCACGCATACGCCCATGAAAAACTTGCAAAAAATGGCTATAGGAGAGTTGTTAGCATGTCATTGAATACCCACCCAGGTCTTTATAATGCTCGCTCGCGCTAATATTAACAATTCACTAATCGCACAAGATAAAAAAGACGCACATAAAAACCCACCCGATATTGATACGCCTGTCGGCAAGAAGTTACCGAACGATGGGGAATACCCGATCCTACTATGAATTTATTGCTTTCTTTAAGATTAATACAGGCATGGGAGCGGATTCAGCCAGCTGAAAACACAAATATATTATAGGTATTGATTATCACAAGGCTTTTTTTTACTATAGATAGCGACCTTGATTAACAAATACACGCAAAAAAAAACAACTACAATTTATTACCTTAAAATCAATAAAATTAAATTATCTTAGGGCATTAGGTGATAAATTTTAGACAAAAACCTCACACATTTTCGCTTTTCGTTTTTATCAACCTGTTTTAAGTTTAAATATCAAAGTCTCGCAATAAATCTAGTTTGAATTATTAAATCATCTTAATCTTTCCTTATCTATAGATCAATCTGGATATCCTTATCAATCTCATTCTTTCACAGCTTTTGTAATTCTGTAAATTTGCTGCACTTTGATTTCATCGTGAAACGTGTATACGTGTATCTGTTGTTCAATTCTATCTCCATTCTAAATCTAGATAATCATTACTTAAAAAAACACTCAGACATATATACACACATGGCAGCTAAAGAAAGAGACAGAGATAGAGATACGTGTGTATAGATATGGAAGATCTTACCTTAAATTCTCTGCATACTACACTTGTGTTTCAAGCGGAGGACAAAGGTGTCGCCTGTCCTCCGCTCTCTTCGGGTATGAGTGAGGTGTGTACGTGTGTATATATATATATACAGGCTACTTGGGTTTTCCTGGCTTCTGGAGATTAAAGATGATTCCGTTGTTGTTGTTTTTTTTTTTATTTCTCCGAGTTTAAATATGTACCATTAAGAATGGATCTCAGCGCGAAAACATATTTCCTGCAACTCTCAAAAGTATTTTTTGAAGTGCAAATCGAAAACGAAAGTAAGAGAAACATATAACAGAGTGATTTTGCTGTTTATGACATTTACATGCAAATCTCACGGAGATAATTTCTTACAATGCTCAAATTAAAAAGGTTTTAAGTCATTAAAGAAAATAAAATTGAAATAGTCTATAAATATGCTCATCTAAACAACACTCTGCTTCAGAGTGATATTCTAACACAAGCAATCATGATTATGTTGTATTGACATTTTATAAGGTACTTTTAACCAGAGCTCAAGAAGTAATGTTATAGTTCCTGACACAAAAATGGGAAAATACTCTGACGAAAGAAACTTTACGTAATTTAAACTCTATGATTAAAATAATGACACCTATTTGATTTTTCAACTTAATCAGGTTGGAGGAAAGAGAGATAACGCTTGAGGACTTTGAAGAGATAACCTATGTCATCTAAAGGACTATGAATTCTATAAAATTTCTGGGAATATGCAAAATTCTACTTTCACAGCTAAAGGAGACCACATCGCATGGTCTCAGCAGTAAGTCCAGTTGTAGTGTTTTTTGTTTTGTTTTGTTTTGTTTGTTTTTTGCAGAGGTTTGGTTTTTGTATACTCAGTGGTACCATATGACACATTAATTAAAATTTCAGAAAAACACACGGTCGAGATATTAGTTAAGCAATGAGATAAAATGGCTTGAAAGTGTGAAAGAAAAATTGAAAAAAAAAATTATCTGTGTCGAAGTATAGTATATAGATCTTATATCTTATTAGTATATTTTGCTTTATTTACTTATTTCATTTTTTTAGACATTGCATAATCTTTGCTTTTAAATAGATGATTGAATGTACTGATACAATCAGTTTAATTATCAGTTAGGAAAAAATTCCTAGTCTGTTGCAGTTTCAAACTTATTTGCTCTTTCTATCCACAAATAAAATAATATCCCGATTTAATGATTCATTCTGTGCTGATCACAATATCTTCTAATGGACAGCCTTTATCAACATGATCTGTGTTCATAATTCCAGACTCTGTTATCAACTGTCACCTGTGATTGGCGCACTGCAACCAAGCGTTGTGTTTGGCTACAAGTATATCCTGCTCATCTTTGGCATCTTCCTGACTTATGAGACCCGGAGAGTGAGGCTTAAAGTTAAACAGGTCAATGACTCCAGATTTGTTGGCATGAGCATCTACAATGTTGCGGTAAAGAACCTTAAGCAATTTCTATGCTTTCTATTTTAATATATATATATATATTAAAAGATAAATTAGAACGTAAATGGCTTTCTTGGAATCTACAGGCTTTTTTGCTGTTGAGAAAATATAGAAGCCAGCAGCCTTAGTCACAGAAAAAGCAGCAGTTGTGTCAATATCACAAGCAAACTAAGCTGATACTTTTACGTTGGATGAGGAATCTTGTTTGAAAAATCTCGGTGACTCTTATTAATTATTCAAAACTTTTTTTAAAGTCAAGGAAGAGTCATTCAGTTCCGACAATGGAAGGGAGTCTTTTTTTTGCAGTTTTTTTTTTACTTAAAAACACAAGTAGTCATCAAATTCAGACCAAACCGCCAATTTACATTGAATCAATTTCACATTTTTACAGCACAAACATTTTTTAAGTATTACCATTGCTATCAAATTTTCCTTGATATGCTTTTTGCGCATTTCAAAGACAGGACAAAAGAGAGCAGTTGTAAGAATCAGGAAAAGCCTAATTGAATTTTAATAAGGACTTTGAACTAGACATTTTACTTTAAGCCTTTAAATAGAGTTATATAATTGAACACACTGGCTGTTTATTTCTTTAAAACTTTATAATTTTGTCAAATACCACAATCTATGAATATGTTTTAAAAAATCAAAATAATTTCAACATATTTCAGATGTGCAAGCCACATTATATCATATTAGAATTTTTTTTTTTTAATTTTTGTTATTGAAATGGTTTTGATACTCCTGTATTTCAGAGTATTTGTTAATTCTTTGTGACTTTTTTTGTTGCTAATTTTTTTGTAGGCTCAAGTATTTTGTAAAGAATTTCAACAGGGTGCTTCCTAACATTTAACTAAAAAAGTGTTTTTTTTTCTCGCTTATGTGAAACATTACAGGTGCTGTGTGTTAATACTACCCCATTCAGCAATCAGGAAAACACGACTTTTTACTTCGTCTCGCTGGCCATTGCATTGTGCAGCTTCATGTCCATGGGCCTCATCATTGTCCTAGAGGTATTGTTATGGCTGTTCAATTGTTATATGCCATAAGAGCAGCATTGATTGCTTGATTTTTACACACTGGAAGCACCTCTCGCAACTATCCAAGCAATTTTTTTTTACTGCTGAGCAGGCTCTCACACCCCCTTAGAGCACATGGACCAAACTTTTTTTTCTCTATAACTATGGTCTCAGCTGTTGTGGAAACAGTTTCGTAGAGCCGACAGTGCAGTCACCATGACGCAAAGTATTTCCAAATGTGAGGGATAACTTTTTGAGTTATTATAGTTAAACTGAAAGAAGACATCAACCTCTAGATCTAGTACCATTACAAACAGGATAAAAGAAGAAGAGAAGGGGAAATTTACGAAAATGGCAAGATGAAAGCCTGTATCCAAATCTAGTTCAACAGGAGGGGAATTTTTTTAAACTAATCAATTAATCAATCAATCAATCAGGTGCAGTGCTCCTTTGCAGTCAATCCTGGGCATTTCTCAACAAACAAGCATGAAAATCTCAATCTGGCTGAATCGAAGTCTGAAACTGATCTCACTATGGAAATAAATTTTAGTCCACTTTTTTCAACACTAAGGCTCTTTGAAACTGTTTGCACGATAGCAATATTTGCAATGTTTCAGCAAATATAGTCTGCACTCCATGTGGACGTTCACCTTCAAACTGTGTTCCAGAAAGAGCCAGTATTTTAAAAAGCAAATGGCATTTGTACCTGTAAGATGCCAAAGAAGTTTCTTTTTTCTTTGGTAGGAACCGTTTTGCATCTGAAACAAGCAACAAAGATACTATTCAGTCACCACACCCCTCACAGAAGAAGCTTTCTAAAGGTGTTTTACTGGGTGCCCTTGAAGGTCTTGCAAACTTTTATCAGGAAAATGTATTCATCATCAAAGATGATCAGCGAAATCCATGCCCATCTAAAACAGAATGGATAAATGACAAAGAAGGTATGCCTGATAATCATTGTCAGTTGCAAAGAAGATCTTCAGTAGGGGCAAATCATCGTAGTATGAAATGAAAGCACAATGATATGCTTCTCAGCCTTATGTCAGTGCTTTGCACAATTCTTATTGTCTAAATGGAATAAGAGTAATAACTCCCAAAACTGTACATCAATAGTAAATCTTCGGTCTCTCCTCTTCCAGGTTATACCCAGATATTTTGAATCCTAATCTGAAAGTATGTAGATACCCAAGATGTATGTCTGTCTTAACCAAAACCAATGACTTTTAGGCAATCCGCCCTCTTTCTTTTTGAATGATGCTGCTATACCTGTAACAAGTTTCTCTAACTTAGTTTTTTGCACAAAAAAATTCCTTCCTTCTGTCCGGATTAAAGAAATCCTTCAATATCCACAGAGGGGTGACCAGATGGTAAAGAGTCTGACTGCTTCCCTGGTCAACTTGCAGGAAGGGGAGAGACAAAAGTCGAATCTAAATCAGGATGAACAGCTCAAAAAAGCAAATAGCTGAGGTCAGTGTCAGGTACAAGTTATGGCACAACCTTTGATAAAACCGTACTTCTCTTCTCTTGTGCATCTCTAAGTTAGATTCCTAGGGAAAACAAGGAACACATTTTACAAATTAGGAATACTCTGTGTTTCACTTTTTTTACATTATAGAGCTAAGCAGGCATTTTCTTGACAGCCTTTTTTAGGGTTCAGTTTTCTTTGCAGGGATTAGGTCAAATTTCATACATGCAATACTGTCTTAATCCTTATAGAGCTCAACAGAATCTGAAACTGAATTTGCATTGAAATTTTTACTTGACAGATTTTCAAGAACTGATAAAATTATGCAGTAACACTTCTCTTTTCACCCTTATTTCACCCTCTAAGCATTTGATTTTCTACCAAAGGATATTGTGGAAAAATATGATAACGAACTCTAGTTCATTTTTCCCTCCTCATATTTGCCCATAAGAAAAGTCCATGTGCAAATCTTTTTTCAGATGGAGCATAGAGTGAAAGAACCAAACCAGAAGCTGAAGGAGAAACCAGAAAACCTGCTTACATGTAACTCAACCATCACAAGCACGACTCTCTCCACAGGCCAGGGCACCAACACAACAACAACACCTGCTGTTGCTGATGAAAGATGAGTTTTCAACAGCATCCACCACATCAGGGATCTGTCAGTGGTGAATTCTATCCACCCTAACTGATAGCGGTCACCTATCAAACATTCAGAAATGAAAGTGGTAAACAAGTCGACAATTTCTGTGGAGCTTCACACTCCAACAAGCTCAGGGCAATATCAGGAACAGCCAGATCTTGGTCAGCGCATCCTACGCTTACCCTTGCTGTTATTGATGGGGAGGCAATTCGGACAAGTCAAACTGTACTTCTTGTTTTTGATGCGCAGTGCATTCTCTCTGGAATAGAGAGAACTATAACAAATTTCAGCAACAAAGAAGGTGTGAAGCAAAGAATGGTGCCATCTAACAAAACAAAAATACGATCAGAAAAGACAGAGGATAGAATAATGGATCTAGGATGGAGGGTAAAAAGATATGGTGAATGAAGGAAGAGATGGCAGAAAGGTAGTGGTTAAATACAAAAATAGATAGATGAGGATGGGAAAAAAAAGAGGATAAGGAGTGAAAGATGGATGGTAGGGAATAGATAATTTTTTACACGGGTGTAGGGAGACGGATAGAGGATAGAGCTAAAGAAGGGAGGATTGAGTACAAAACTAAGAGGAGTAAGAATAGAAAATTTTTATGGAAATTGAGGGAGGGAGAAGGAAGGAATAAAATTTGTCACACTATCCTACTAATTTCAATCCCGGTCATGAAATATTTCGTGCCATTTGGATTTTATATTTTTTTTGCCTGTTTGAGAAAATGTGCAATATCAAGCCCATTTTTTGATGTGATAAATGCAGTAGTCTCCGGAGAAAAACACGTCGGATAAATGCAAGCTTCTCCTTAATGCATGCTGTAGTGGTCCGACAGAATTTTTACTATGTAATCAGTATACTCTAAAAACATGCTACATCGCCTAAAGGCTCTCTTTGAAGTCGTTAGTGATTCCCAGTACTTAGTGGAGTAATGGCTCTCATTTAGCACACTTCCTTCTATAAATCAATATTGTTTTTTGTACAATTCACCTTAATATTTGTAACAATGAATTTACCATTTTAACAGGCGCAGGTATTTCAAGAGAGAGAGAGAGAGAGAGAGAGAGAGAGAGAGAGAGAGAGAGAGAGAGAGAGAGAGAGAGAGAGAGAGAGAGAGAGAGAGAGAGAGAGAGAGAGAGAGAGAGAGAGAGAGAGAGAGAGAGAGAGAGAGAGAGAGAGAGAGAGAGAGAGAGAGAGAGAGAGAGATCTTTGATTACAAGACCAGGGCTAAAACAGTGTGCACCTTTTTAATTGGTTTCCCTCACGATATTTCTTGAGCAGGCAAAAATCTGTATATTTTATTCTTTTATTTAAAAAAAAAAAGGTTAGGTCAGTCCATTAGAGAAGTTAACCACTTGATAGCGAATTTTTGCGCCGAAATTTGGATTAATCATCTAGGAGTGTGAATGATAACGAAGTTGTCAAAGGGAGATAACAGTCAAATACTATTTGCAATGTTAGTGGGGTATATTACTTCCCTTGATAAAGTATAAAGTTTTATTAGTTTGATGCTTGTTAAGTTGTTATTCTGTTCTTTTTTTTTTTTTTTTTTTTTTTATTTTGTCACAATTTTATTACAACTACAGTTTTATATCAGCAGTGAAGTGGCAAACAATCTCACCAGTAAAGATGCGAAAAGGCAAAACTTTTAATCAAATTAGCAAATCAGGGATTAGTGATATTAATAATGCTTATTAATCTCAATCTCCTAGCAAAAATATCAACCCCACAGTTTAACCAACATTGCCATGGGTTAGATTATTTTCCTTCCAAAGATCTCATGTTGTGTGTTACTCATTAAGTCCTGCTAAAGACTCTGTTTTCTTTTCACCCTGTACTGTGATCTTTTAATGTAAAGACGTTGCAAGGATTGTTTTTGTTATTAAAGAATCAAAATCTTGTTTTCTTTTTCGTCCCGTTAAATCTAAATTTTGAAGTGAGTGAAAGGCTGAGTGGTTAATTGCTGCTGCTGCTGTGATATGCTATAAACAAATTGACCAGGGACCTAAGTCCTGAGCAAAATGGCAAATGCGATCGATGGAAATTTTATAAAGTGAATTTGGATCCAAACCCATGATAACGTCAATCAGAATAATATCTTACACTTAAAATTGCTAGATCTCAGGCACTTTTTCACGTCATGCAGTTTGGCAGCCCAAAGCTGAACCGATTGAGTTAAACTGGACACTTTTTATTAGAACTCGTGAGCATATATAAATATGTACATGTAGTAATAAGAGAATGTGTCAATTTAAAATGTTACTTGCTTGAAGGAGTAATTCAGTGTCTGCATTGGGTAAACTTGCAAGTGACACAATCATAAATCTGAACTTATATTTTACAGTTAATGAAAATATTGTACTAATTTTTCTTTTAATTGGCTACACCAAACAACTAACAAAACAAAGAAATGGTAAGACAAAAAGTGTATAAAACACTCTTGTACCGTTACCGTTTTATGGCCGGTATTTATGAACATAAAACAACTCTCCAACGAGTATATTAGAGCATCTGATTAGATAAAGTATCGTTTCCCTTTCTTAAAAAGTATTCGAAATCTTAACCAAAGTTCAGCTATCACTTGAATCAGAGTGAGACCCTTGGTGGTAAATCCAACACTGAGGAGCCTAGACCGCTCAAATACATTGACTGATATCATTTCTTACAGGAGCGCAAAGTCAAATGAAAAAAAAAAATTCATCAGACTCTGCATGTAAAAAAAAAAATAAATATGCAGTGAACCCACATGGCGTAAGATGCTACCTTTACGAGGAATCCACTATGAAAATAATCTAGCAATAGGGCCTAACAATCCCGCATTCACATTTCATCATAAATTTCAACTCAAGACATCACAACCAGATTCTCTTTCATCGAAACATGCCGATATTGTGAGAGATTTTTATAAGGATCAACATAAAGGTTATTTCTATTTTGCGACCAGATCCAGCGTCTAGATATAGATCTAACTTTGAGTATCAGGTACGGCTTATCACCGTCATCATGGGGAAACATCTAGGTAGGCAGAGAATGAGACCGAAAAATATTGACGAAAGTTTACTTAATGTTTCAGATTGTTTGATACAAGGTAATATACCTCTTATTTCTTTATTCCGGCGGTAAAGTGAACACAGAAGCAAGTCAATCAAACTTTGCGTCATTCCAAATATTTTGTTATTAGCGTGTGTACATAACTGAATTTAGTGCTATAATCAAGAAACGAATCAAAACCAACTAGAGGTGGTGGTATTGCCATCCATGAAGACATTATGATGCTTACGATATAATTAAAAGTGTTCTTATGCAGTTAGATACGTAGGGCCCGTGCGCCGAGAGGTCCACAGACCCCCCCACCCCCTCCTTTTTTCCCCCACTCTTAACAACTCTTAACTCTGGGCAACGTGGTCTTAAATGCTAGTCTTTTGAGATTGTCTGGGAGTGGATACACTAGATCTTTTTGGGTTGCCTTTTCTTTTTGGCTTCTTATACATATATATATATATATATATATATATATATATATATATATACATATTTAGGGGGGAGAGAGAAAGAGAGAGAGAGAGAGAGAGAGAGAGAGAAAGAGAGAGAGAGAGACAGAGAGAGAGAGAGAGAGAGAGAGAGAGAGAGAGAGAGAGAGAGAGAGAGAGAGAGAGAGAGAGAGAGAGAGAGAGAGAGAGAGAGAGAGAGAGAGAGAGAGAGAGAGAGAAATGATCACATAACAGACAAAACCGAGATAGGCATCCAAACTCGTCGGAAAGAAAGTAAGCATTGAAGAAAGGGTCAAATCCTTACCATGAACCTTGCGTTAGAATGGCGTGTTACATGTCTTGTCACTATACTTCTCTTAATACATTTACGGTCTTAGAAAAGGTCAAACAGATTGCTCGGGCTTTGGTCAGCATCCCAGGTGACCATTCTCCCACGCACTCCGAAATAATTATGCCCAGTCTTATTTCGTGTAATGTCCAGTTCCAGGTACGTTAATTTGTTAGTATTTTACTCTTGAACTTAAACAGATAAGTCGGCAAGAGCTGCCTGCAATTTTTAATTAATTTTTAGAAAGAGATACATTTTATATAACAAAAAACTAATACAGTAATAGTGTTTAAATTTCAAGACTGAAATTTTTAGGAAAATTGAAGAAGAAAAAAAAAACAACTCGACACAATGATTGTTTCATCTTTTTTCTTGGCTCTATTCTTGATCTCAGGTACGTACTACACATCATAGGAGGAAGAAACTGTTGTTTTTAAGAAAAAATTGGAATACTCAATAGGCATGAAAACTAGGGTTAGATTAAACGCTAAACACTGTTCATTAATTTGAAGAAATGAGATAAAAAGATGAAAGAATTTAGGACGATAATTTCTTTAATCATAAAGTATCTTTTTTAAAAAAAAAAAAAAAACAACATCAAAACCAGCATCAACAAATTTTAGCAAATCAAAGCCAACAAAAGATCATGGGCTTCGAAAACATATTATGAGGGAGAAAGAGAGAGAGATGCGAGAAGGAAAAGGGGGGAGGGATAGCGAGAGAGAGAGAAAGAGAGAGAGAGAGAGAGAGAGAGAGAGAGAGAGAGAGAGAGAAAGAGAAGAGAGACAGAGACAGGCAGACAGACAAACAGACAGACAGAGAGAGAGAGAGAGAGAGAGAGAGAGAGAGAGAGAGAGAGAGAGAGAGAGAGAGAGAGAGAGAGAGAGAGAGAGAGAGAGAGAGAGAGAGAGAGAGAGAGAGAGAGAGAGAGAGAGAGAGAGAGAGAGAGAGAGAGGCGGGGTTTAAGATGGAGAAGAAACTAAAATTAAAGAGGCATCTATTTTACATGGTGTTTATGTGAAATGAAAAGACATGACTCTTGCCTTGGAGTGAATTTTATAATAAATTACAGCACATTAACAATGGACAGATTTAAATCAAGTGAAATTGAAAAAAAAGAAAATATACCCTCTCATGCTTTGTGGGCTTAAACCAAAGTATGTTTATCTTATACAATAAATACTGGGAGTCCGTAGAATTAAAGCTAAAATCAAACTGAAAAAAATTAAAATTTGAATTTCTAAACTCACCAGATAGATCCGAGATGGAAGTAACAAGTTATTAAAGAGTAAACAATGCCTACATTAGTTCTATGTAATATAATCTGATTTTCTACCACGTATAGCATTTGATGAAAAATTGCAGCAATGGTTCACTCGAGGAAATTATCTAAATTAGTTTTAGACAGGGCCTTAGTTTTAGTTAAGACACTAGACAAGATAAGATTTTCTTAATACGAGTATATAAATGTAAAATTTGACCAACTAATCTGTGCTAATGATAAACAAAGCTGTAGATTTATTGCGAACCAGTTCTAAATAAACAATAACGGTACCATTTCTACTATTTTTTAAAAAGAATTCCCTAGCTCTCTTATCCTCTAATGACTCAATAATTAGATTTCGGAATGTTTCAAACCTGGGTCTAGTCTAAATACAATGGCAATAACTTTTTTTAATCAGTCTTAATGTTTTGAGAATTACATACTATATTCAAATGTTTTTGCAATTTAAATCTAAGAGTGAATTCTTATAATCGCTATAGTTACATAAGGATAAAGAAAACATAAAGATCCCTTTCATAGCAACTACGTGTTTTCATCTTCATGGGTTTCTTTCAGTATTTGACACTTAGCTTTTACCGATGGTTAAAACAAAATAAGAAATTCAAAGCAAAAAGCCTCGCTTTAGGAGTTTTGTAATTATGGTTTCATTGTGGGTTACTCCAGTCGAGGGTTTCTCTCTCAACCAGTTTATACATGCTGTTTTTATTAATTTGCCTCGAGAATTTCTTTCAAGCAATGAATATTAAAACAACATCTAATACTTTTTACACAATAGAGCATCTTTGATTTTTTTTAACATTCTCTACCGGAAAACTGTCTAAAATTATTGTCAATCGTTTAACTTCCTCTTTGGTCGGTATGTATTTAGAACTTAATCAAACCATCTTGTTTCCTCGCTCACAGTAATACATATTTTTTTAAATTTTTTTTTTTTTTTTAAACTTGTACAGCTGAGGCCAACACAGCTCCCCATGAGATAGACTGCAAGGGGGCGCCGGATGGTTTGTTTGAGATCGGTTGCTGGGGTTACGCCAACTGTGTGAAGGAAGTTCCGGAAATTCACGCATGCCCATAAAGCACGGTCTTGGAGCGTCATAACTTGAAGTGTATTGTGTAAGTTGATTGGTTGCTTGAAGGGTTGTTGTTATTGCTAACATGGTGTATTGTTCAAAATGTTACGTTTCCAATCAAACATTATAACAGCATAGCCCTACAAGAAATGTTAGAAATATGAGTTTTTGGTTTGTTTTTACTCTACCTGCATCTTCTTTTCTTAATTTGTCCATGTGGTATTTTGTTTAGAACATTGTTTCTTCAATGACCTTTACGGAATATAACATACGAAAAGTCTTTGAAATGCCAGTGATTGACTCATAACATTTTCATGATAAACCTAAAATCGGATTTACTAAATAATGGAAATGCTAAATTTTAAGAATATATATATATATATATAGTTGTGTGACAAATAACACACAAAAAAACAGTGCTCGACAATTAATGAATATTTTGAAACATTGTCCTATTTAGAAGACCCCGACTTCGAAGTTTCGTGCCTAGTGGCACTCGTCAGGTGTTTTTGTCCTCTGTACATTGGCTAGGAGAAATTTCTTTTTGTGCTGACGAGTGCCACTAGGCACGAAACTTCGAAGTCGAGGACTACTGGCTAGAACAATTTTTCAATATATATATATATATATATACACATGTGTGTGTGTGTTTATTCTTCCTCAGGCCTGGCACTGGCCAGACAGATTGCTTCGCCCCAGTCACCTGTGTCGGTAAAAGTGACGCATCATACCCTGACTATGGCGACAAGTGTGTCACCTACTACAGGTGTCAAGGGCAGCTGCTTCTGGGCCGGTTCTACTGCCCCAGCCGTGAGTAGAATATCATGTACCGGTAGTTTACCATTATTTTATCGTTTGGATTCCCTCAACCATAAACTGTAGACCGATCATTCTAAAGATTTCTGGATGAGTGTGTCAGTTACTGCAGATGCTAGGGAGTTTTGTTTTTGCGTCGTTATTGCTGTCCCAGCCATACGTAGAATATCATGTAGTTTACCATTATTTGAACGCTTGGATTGCTTCGACCATAAACTGTAGAACTATCATTCTTAAGATTTCGGGATGAGTGTGTCGGTTACTACAGATGCTTTTGCGTCGTTACTGCTGTTTTAGCCGTAAGAACAATATCTGTAGTTTACCATTATTTTAACGATTTTATTACTTAACCCATCTAAAAAAAACAACTTATCATTCATAAGATTTTAGTGTCACTTGCTACAGATGATAGGGAGGTTTGCTCTGGCGTCGTTATTACACTGTCTTAGTCGTAAGTAGAATATCCATAGTTTCACGTTTTTGAACGATGTGATTAATTTAATCTTATAAAACAACACAATTGTAGAACTATCATTCGTCAGGATTTAGGGATAAATGCCAATTAGGAAGAATCAAACAGCTGCAAAAGTTTATAACTTTCAGAATGATAGTTAACTTTACGATGATCGTAACCTTTCTGAAAAAAAAAAGGCGCTCCATTACGATAAACTAAATCATTTCACAAAAATCGAAACTGGTTCTTCACATTATATATAACTTCACTTAAGTTAGACTGGTACCGCTATGACCAAATTAAATAAAGAAATTTATTCTTGGCATACTAATCATAGAAACTCAGTTAATAAAGACAAACATATCTCTGTCCTAAGTAAAGATAATTCGTTTCGTGCCTTTCTCAAAATGAAGACTCTATTAAAGTAGACTAATATGTCTCTAGCCAACCTTTATAGAGCAATCTTAAACTGAAGAATTACCACAACTGTCTACAGCGACTGCTTTCAACGAGGATCTGGGTATCTGCGACTACCCCAGGAACTTGAGACAACCCTGTGGACCACTACCTGCCTTGAAGACCACAACGACTGCACCTGCATCATCCTCATCAACTACAACATCATCAACAACAACAACAGCGGCAACAAAACAGACCACAACGACGAAAGTGACTGTGTTGATGACGCCATCTTCCACAGCGTCAGCTTCAGGACTCCCAACAA
The DNA here is from genome assembly GCA_033675545.1 of Elysia crispata. Classification (NCBI taxonomy): domain Eukaryota; kingdom Metazoa; phylum Mollusca; class Gastropoda; family Plakobranchidae; genus Elysia; species Elysia crispata. Next base: position 41,448 of record JAWDGP010003969.1, on the reverse strand, counting down.
CACCTGGCCCCAAATCCACCCCAGCTATCAGTGGCGGGGGACCAATTGTTGGCTAAATGTTGATTAAATAACACAATAAACATCGGTGCAGTGAGACTCTCTGATCTGACCTTATTTCATTAATGAATTAGAAGGTATCTGTTGAAGGAAATCGACTTATTCTGTACTTTCCCAATCTGTTTTTAGATCCTTTTAAACGCTTATTAGAAAGCTGTGAATTGTCGCATTAAGTGCATAAAAGTGCGCTGCCTTGCGAGAATTCTTAGCCGCGCAGTTATTTAAACCTACATGATAATGAATGTTTTTTTTTTTTAATCTGTAAGTAGATTTAAATTTTACAAAATTAGTTATCTTCATAATTCCTATTGTGACAGAGCAGATGGCCAAGATTTCACTGTCTGAATTCGTTAAAAATGGTAAGCGGCCATAAGTGAAACCAAAATATTAATACGCGACTAAAAGTTAATCTTGACCTCTCTTTTCTTTCTTCCCACACAAGCCTAATTACTTAATATATAACAAAGAATATTGCGGAAGTGAGCAATTATTCATTCTGCTGTGTTAAATAGTAAATACACGTTTAAAAGAATTACAGAAGAGAGAAAAAAGTCCCACCGATCAACTATAGCAAGCCACAAGCTAATGTATGTAGCGGTTATCAAGAACAAAGAACGTGAAGGAAAACACAGCAACTGTCTGCAGTTTTTCAGAAATGCTGCAGAATGATTATCAACTAGAGATTTTGAGGTAAGACTAACAAAAGAAAATTTAGTTGGAGACGGCAAAAAAGAACAAAAAAAACAAAAAAAAAAACAAAACAAAAAAAAACAAAACAAAAAAAAACAAAAAAAAAAAAAACAAAAAAAAAAACAACCAACAATTATGTCCATTTTTTTTAAGTCCGAATTTAAAAATGGAAATTTAATTTCTTTAGAAACTCTGTGCATTTATCTTTTCATTCCACGCAGTTTTATTTGTTTCTAAAATATTAAAAAATTTTGTGAAATCACTTCAGAAAAATTGTGGCGTTAAGTATAAGTGAAAAAAATTACGTTCAACTTTAAAGAACATTTCCTCAAAACAACACTTTCTGAACAGGATGTTTTTAAAACTCGATACATTTTTATCTAAGCAAGATAGAACCTTCAAATAAACAGCAAAATGTTCAGAATTGTTTGCTGAATCTAAAACTGAAATCGTCTAATTTTTTTTTAACTGTGAAGGGTTTTCCTGTGCGCCCACATAAATAAATAAAAAAGGTAGATTGTCATTTACTATAAAAAATTTTCGCAAGTGCCTGGTTATCGGAAACGCACAAATCAAAATAGGCCAAGTTCGCTTTTACTGGTTGTTATTATTCTTTAAGCGAAAACGCTGCGGAGGTGATAAAATTCGGGGCCTTCTCTTCTCAGATTAAGAGCCACCATGGCGTTACACTTTTTCCCCTATCGAACATCGGTGTAAGTGCAAAGGTACTAGTATTTTTAGAATCCCTAATCTTTTATGATATCTCCTCGTTAGAGAATCGGGAAACATTAACCTAAAATAGTTTGATCATGATCTTGTTTTAAATTCAACAATTCAGAGCGATAGGAAAAAAGCTGTCCGTATTGAATAAAATTTAAACCTTGTGTCTTTTTCTCATAAATTTCATTAATTTATTTTTCAAGATGGCTGACCATATGATCAAAGTCATTATCTGCCACAAGATTTCTCATGTAAGTAATGTTAATAATAAAGAAAGACAGTTTCATTTATGTTTTCAAAGTATTGGCTTTACAAATGAAAAGAGTGAAGTCGATATCAGATCTGTCGCATAATATGAAATGAGACAGTGAAGCAGATTGAAAATTAATTTTTTAAACTAGATCTAATGTTTACACGATTTTGTGCCTTATTTTGCACGCATTTTTTAGCGATGGTTTTTTTCTTAGTTAAAAAAAAGAGGCTATTGTTCCAGATTCCATCACAAAGTTTTCTCACATCTTATCTAAACAAGTTTATGAAACTTAAAACTAAAACATTCCAGATTAAATTAAGAGTTCGATTTGTACGATTATGTGAGAAATATAGTTAGCCGAGCTAAATGAAGCTCTGAATTAGTTCGATACAAAAAAAAAAAAAAAATTACCTACGGCTGCGACTAAATCATTTAATACACAAGTTGTGTAGGACAAGCACAAACTGTTGGCTCTGAAATTTTATTTTGAAGGTGTTTAAACGCCATTATTGTAAGTCCTTCTTGCAAGCCGTATTATGAAACGCATCCTCAAAAATTTATTGGCTGCCTCAGATAAGTCAATGATATGATCGGTTAGGTTGGTTTCATACAAGCCGCAAAAAGAAGCAGCAACAAAAAGAAAAAAAATAATGAGCTATTACAACTTTCATAGATGCTATAAAAAAAACAATGCTATGTCACATTTGAGTAAATATATGTTGCTAAAATAAACTTCTGGAAAAAATAGTTCTGGTGATACCAACACTATAGAACAGAAGAGCACAAGAGCACACCGTTGTACACATCCTCAAAAAAATAAACCCCCTGTGTAAAAACCCAGGTGCCAGGACTGTTATGGTTGACAGTGGTCCTAGTTAGTCGCAAGCTCTGAGGTGCTATTGATATCTACTTGAAATTCCAGAACCTGGTGAACCTTACCAAACCATTTATAGCCAGCCAAAACGATTGTACCCAAAAAAAGATATACAAACTTTACTTCTGTGTAAGGCTGTTTTCTCCACACCAACTTATTATAGACAAAAAATAGGCCTAAAACCGTGTAGCATGTTTACGTTTTCCACCTTCCAAACCAACTTGTCATCCACACAAAAATAGGCCTAAAAACGTTTAATATGTTTACGTTTTCCACCTTCCAAACCAACCTTTCATCCACACAAAAATAGGCCTAAAACTATTTAAAATTATCTTATTTTCCTCTTTACCAGGCAAAAACTTCACAGCACCAAACAAGTGAAGCGCGGGAAAAAACTGAAAAAACCCAAGAAAAAAACACGAACAGTGCGTTTAAGTCGTTTTACTCCCTGTTTCAACTGGACTTCCCCGCTGTCAGAGATCGCACCAAGAAGGATGGTGACCGTGGATATGAGAGGCGGAGTTTTGGGGGTAAGATTGTGACCGTGGATATGAGAGGCGGAGTTTTGGGGGTAAGATAGTGACCGGGGATATGTCAGTCGGGGTTTTGGGGGTAAGATGGTGACCGTGGATATGAGAGGCGGAGTTTTGGGGGTAAGATGGTGACCGGGGATATGAGAGGCGGGGTTTTGGGGGTAAGATGGTGACCGTGGATATGAGAAGCGGAGTTTTGGGGGTAAGATGGTGACCGGGGATATGAGAGGCGGAGTTTTGGGGGTAAGATGGTGACCGTGGATATGAGAGGCGGGGTTTTGGGGGTAAGATGGTGACCGTGGATATGAGAGGCGGCGTTTGGGGGGTAAGATGGTGACCGGGGATATGAGAGGTGGGGTTTTGGGGTTTTGGGGGTAAGATGGTGACCGGGGATATGAGAGGCGGAGTTTTGGGGGTAAGATGGTGACCGGGGATATGAGAGGCGGGGTTTCGGGGGTAAGATGGTGACCGTGGATATGAGAGGCGGGGTTTCGGGGGTACGATGGTGACCGGGGATATGAGAGGCGGAGTTTCGGGGGTAAGATGGTGACCGGGGATATGAGAGGCGGGGTTTCGGGGGTAAGATGGTGACCGGGGATATGTGAGGTGGGGTTTCGGGGGTAAGATGGTGACCGAGGATATGTGAGGTGGGATTTCGGGGATAATCCAATCATGCAATCCATAATTACAGGCAATTTGCCTCAGAGGTATGGGACGACTGATACATTTGATACAGTACCTTTGCCTCAAATTGGTAGAAATAAGGTTCGAGAGAGCAAGCAAGGTAATTTAAACAGTTTGCGTAACTTTATTCCACTACCTCCCCCGCCTCTCCCCACCGTAACGGGGAGAGAGAGAGAGGGAGAGAGAGAGAGAGAGAGAGAGAGAGAGAGAGAGAGAGAGAGAGAGAGAGAGAGAGAGAGAGAGAGAGAGAGAGAGAGAGAGAGAGAGAGAGAGAGAGAGAGAGAGAGAGAGAGAGAGAGAGAGAGAGAGAGAGAGAGAGAGAGAGAGAGACAGAGAGAGAGACAGAGAGAGAGAGAGAAAGAGAGAGAAAAAGAAAGAGAGACACACACACAGACAGACAAACAGAGAGAGAGAGAGAGAGAGAGAGAGAGAGAGAGAGAGAGAAGAGAAGAGAAGGAAAGAAGGAAAATTAATGTAAGAAGACACGCTTGTCAAAGATAAAGACGCGTTAAGTAACGATGATTTTGTCTGACTGTACAAGACATAATTATTTTTTTCCCTCGTCCAAATGGTAAAGGGATGGCTTGAAGTTCTTTTGAGAAACACAATGTTTTCTTTAATATGATAGCATAGCCAAGTATAATACACAGTATATTTCGTATAAAACAAAACAAAACAAAACAAAACAAGAAAAAACCCAAACAATAAAAACAAACAAAAATTAGAAATAACCAAACGATTTCACGTGACATGACTGCTACCACCAGTTCGACTAGATCTATTTAGAAAATATAGCTCTGAAAAAAAAGTTTCGGAGAGGAAAAATCATTCTGCAATGCAAATCTTCAAGATCCTAAGCAGCTAGTTTTGCAAAAGGTCAAAGAACGTTTTAAGACAAAACATGTATTTTAAAAATCGATTGGGTTTCATATCCCAAACTTTTAATTTGTTATTTTTCTTAGCATACGACTGATGTAGAGTTGAACTTTTAGACCGATGCCGCAATTTTACCACAGCTCAATGCGGGCTCTGTTTTCTTTCAACTCAGAAACAGGAAACAGTAGTGAAGAGGTTCAGTTCGTCAAAACACTGAAGTAATTCCAAACTTTCATGACATGTACATATCTTTTTTTCTTTACTATGAAATTCCCCAGTTCTGAACTAATATCAGTGAATATATAAAAAAATGCAATAAAGTGCACGATCTTAATAAATCAGTCATATACATGTACTTAAGAAACTTGATTTTTCTGACATTTTGTTTTTATATTCACAGAGAGCGACTCCAGATCCTGAAAGTACAACAGCTTCGATGAAACAGAAACTGTGATGAAATCGCAACCCAACTAAAATAGGATACCTTTCCTTGATCGCCTTCTGAAACTAAGTACCGATTTTTCTTCACAACTTCTACCCGTGCAGGCGCCTATTACCTTCAACACATCTGATTTCAACACATCTGATTTCAACACATTTCACCACTACAAGCCCCCATTTCCCTAACCATATTTTACCAGTATAAGCTCCAATTTTTCTCAACATATTTCACAATAAGAACCCATTTCTTTCAATATCATATTATCTCAACACATCAAGCAAATGTTTCCCTGAACACATTTCAACACTAATTTTACGCGCCAATTCCTCTAAAAAACATACACCACACCATCAAGCACCAACAGTGTTCTTGGCCTGAGCAATTTCAAACCCTAGAAGGACCTGCTATCCTCCTGTGGTCATGCGCATGAAAAAGTCCCAAAGTTGGGCGGGAACTCGATGTTAGGACCTTTTTCACGGCGCGCGGCCACTGAAGCTTCAACTTCTAGATAACCATTTCCCACAACATCTTTCACCCCAGCGAACACAATTTACTCAACCCATCCTACCAGCCCTTAAGAAACATTGTCTGCCTTTGAGTTTTAACTGTATGAAAAATGTATACATTGCGTCATTACGATGTAGTAAATATTATGTAATCTTGAGAAATACGGCTATACAATCTTTTGAGATTGCGCATATCGACTGCTAGAATTATAAAGTAAATATCGACAAAATCTCGTGTAGTTTTTCACATTCGATTCACATTAGTATTACTCAAAATAATCGGGAAATTGGAGATATTCCTTTCGTGTTTTTCTCATTCTGCTTAGTTTCCCTTAAATGTATCGAGTCCTTTAAACTTTGCATAAAATTCGCGAATATGATGTATTCGACTAAACAATCTAGTCGGAAATACGCAGTAATGATATGATCTTTTATCTTTTTCATATGGTGTGAACACTATCAATGTTTTTAAAGCCGTTAAAATTTGAAGAAAATTAAACCTTCTTCCATAGTTACATTTTATTTGTGCTCGTTGTTACACGCCTACACAAAACGAGTTTTGTTTTCATGTGAAGTCCCTGCTGTCTTGCACCACACCAGAGTATGATGAGAAAACGTTTGTTGATTTCCTTTCACACCAAGTTCACATGGCACTTGTAAAGGTAGGGTTCGATTCCCGCACCTCCAGGTCTTCAATCATAGTGTTTACCTCTAGACCACTAAGCAACAAAGGCAACATTATTGGTGGAAAATTTTTGGAAACTATCCAATTGAGCATGCGATAGTAGCACATCTCGATATGATAATGGGAACTGCTGAACTTATTCATACTCTGCAAACGACATGTTTTTCTCAAACAGTCATAAATATCATTACATTAAAATGATTATAATATAATTATATTATATAATATGAAAACTTATCGCTCAAGTTTGTTTTTTTCCTGAACAGACTCGGGTTTCATATCAATAACAAAAAAAGTGTATATATTGAGGTACATATAAATTTTATTCATCCCCTTGTAAATTTATTTGGTATAAGGCCATTTTATGTACAAAACATGTGTTTATTACAGACGTTTAATTGTAAAAGTCAAGTTTTTAATTGCATTTTGCCATTAAAATGTAGATTCAACAATCACCACTACGAATGGAACAATAAACGATAGCAATAATGTTGTATCCGAGATAAATTATTACCTTTTAGACCAATTCAAATATACAGCTGACATTATGAAGCTCTGGAAATTTTTGTAAACTTTACTGTGAAAATCACGATTTGAAAAAATTATGTGTCATGGCAACGTTAATGTCGTTTGATAAAAATTTTACTCTCTGTTTCCTCACCTAAAAAAGAAAGAAACGCGTTCAGCATACATTTTAAAATACATCTTGACAAGAAATATGGAATCCACAGTCGTTAGCATTTTTAAAATATTTTATCCAGAATTATTGCGTATTACTCAGTTAAAGCATATTTTATACAACAGCATGTTTGATTATAACATAATTCATATCACACATTATTTCTTAACACATAAAGGTCGTGTGTGTGTGGTGCAAGCGGTGTGCAAGACATATGGCATTAGTTCAAAACATACAGAATTATTAAAAATACATGACTGATACTCACTGGGAATTTAGTTTCAACGAAAGAAAGTCCTGGCACTAAATTTCTTGCAAGGTAGATCTCTCTAGAGTTGTTTTCTTATCTGATTAACAATATCAAGCTCTCTAATTTTCTTTTATCAAAATCAATATAATTATGACAGATTGTGATGAATGTAGTATGGAAGTACAGTGTATTCTCTAATTTAAATATTAGAATATAAATAGACAATTATTGTCTTTCCCTTTAATGTCTTTCGTGAGAAATAAGAGAATACACTGTACTTCCATATTACATTCATCACAAGCTGTGTCATAATTATATTGATTTTGATAATTAAAAAAAAATCAGAGACCTTGATATTGTTAATCTGGTATGAAAATAACTCTTAGAGAGAGATCTACCCTTTGTACAAGAAATTCTGTAGTGCCAGGACTTTCTTTCGTTGAAACTAAATTCCCAGTGAGTATCTGTAATGTATTTTTAATAATTCTATATGTTTTGAGCTAATGCCAATGTCTTGCTGCACAGACCTTTATGGTAAGATGATATGATATGTGTGATATGAATTATGTTATAATCAAACATGCTGTGGTATAAAATATGCTTTTACTGAGTAATACGCAATAATTTGGATAAAATATTTTAAAATGCTAACGACTGTGGGTTCCATATTTCTTGTCAAGATGTATTTTAAATGTATGTTGAACGTTTCTTTCTTTTAGGTGAGGAAACAGAGAGTAAAATTTTTTTATCAAACATTAATGTCCTTGCCATGACACATATTTTTTCAAATCGTGATTTTCACAGTAAAGTTTACAAAATTTGAGAGCTTCATAATGTCAGCTGTATATTTGAATTGGTCTAAAAGGTTAATAATTTATCTCGATACAACATTATTGCTATCGTTTATTGTTCCATTCGTAGTGGTGATTGTTGATCTACATTTTAATGCATAAAGTAATAAATTAAAACTTGACTTTTACAATTAAACGTCTGTAATAAACATGTTTTGTACATAAAATGGCCTTATACCAAATAAATTTACAAGGGGATGAATAAAATTTATGTACCTCAATATATACATCTCTTTTTTTATTATTGATATGAAACCCGAGTCTGTTCAGGAAAAAAAAACAAACTTGAGCGATAAGTTTTCATATTATATAATATAATTATATTATAATCATTTTAATGTAATGATATTTATGACTGTTTGAGAAAAACATGTCGTTTGCAGAGTATGAATAAGTTCAGCAGTTCCCATTATCATATCGAGATGTGCTACTCTCGCATGCTCAATTGGATAGTTTCCAAAAATTTTCCACCAATAATGTTGCCTTTGTTGCTTAGTGGTCTAGAGGTAAACACTATGATCGAAGACCTGAAGGTGCGGGAATCGAACCCTACCTTTACAAGTGCCATGTGAATTTGGTGTGAAAGGAAATCAACAAACGTTTTCTTATCATACTCTGGTGTGGTGCAAGACAGCAGGGACTTCACATGAAAACAAAACTCGTTTTGTGTAGGCGTGTAACAACAAGCACAAATAAAATGTAACTATGGAAGAAGGTTTAATTTTCTTCAAATTTTAACGGCTTTAAAAACATTGAAAATGTTCACACCATTTGAAAAAGATAAAAGATCATATCATTATTGCGTATTTTAACGTTCACACCATCTCAAAAAGATAAAAGATCGTATCATTACTGCGTATTTTAGTGCTCACACCATCTGAAAAAGATAAAAGATCATATCATTACTGCGTATTTCAGACTAGATTGTTTAGTCGAATACATCATATTCGCGAATTTTATGCAAAGTTCAAAGGACTCGATACATTCAAGGGAAACTAAGCCAAATAAGAAAAACATGAAAGGAATATCTCCAATTTCCCGATTATTTTGAGTAATACTAATGTGAATCGAATGTGAAAAACTACACGAGATTTTGTCGATATTTACTTTATAATTCTAGCAGTCGATCTGCGCAGTCTCAAAAGATTGTATAGCCGTATTTCTCAAGATTACATAATATTTACTACATCGTAATGACGCAATGTATACATTTTTCATACAGTTAAAACTCAAAGGCAGACAATGTTTCTTAAGGGCTGGTAGGATGGGTTGAGCAAACTGTGTTCGCTGGGGTGAAAGATGTTGTGGGAAATGGTTATCTAGAAGTTGAAGCTCAGTGGCCGCGCGCGTGAAAAGGTCCCAACACCGAGTTCCCGCCCAACTTTGGGACTATTTCATGCGCATGACCACAGGAGGATAGCAGGTCCTTGTAGGGTTTGAAATTGCTCAGGCCAAGAACACTGTTGGTGCTTGATGGTGTGGTGTATGTTTTTTAGAGGAATTGGCGCGTAAAATTAGTGTTGAAATGTGTTCAGGGAAACGTTTGCTTGATGTGTTGAGATAATATGATATTGAAAGAAATGGGTTCTTATTGTGAAATATGTCGAGAACAATTGGAGCTTATAATGGTAAAATATGGTTAGGGAAATGGGGGCTTGTAGTGGTGAAATGTGTTGAAATCAGATGTGTTGAAATCAGATGTGTTGAAATCAGATGTGTTGAAATCAGATGTGTTGAAATCAGATGTGTTGAAATCAGATGTGTTGAAGGTAATAGGCGCCTGCACGGGTAGACGTTGTGAAGAAAAATCGGTACTTAGTTTCAGAAGGCGATCAAGGAAAGGTATCCTATTTTAGTTGAGTTGCTTGATGTGTTGAGATAATATTGTAAGAAGTGAGTTATTGTAGTGAAGTATGTTGAGAAATATTGGAGCTTATACTGGTAAAACATGGTTAGGGGAAATGGGTACTTGACATGTGCTGAGGAAATAGGTACTTCTAGTGATCAGATGTGTTGAAGGTATTAGGCGCCTGCACGGGTAGAAGTTGTGAAGAAAAATCGGTGCTTAGTTTCAGAAGGCGATCAAGGAAAGGTATCCTATTTTAGTTGGGTTGCGATTTCATCACAGTTTCTGTTTCATCGAAGCTGTTGTACTTTCAGGATCTGGAGTCGCTCTCTGTGAATATAAAACAAAAAACGTCAGAACAATCAAGTTTCTTAAGTACATGTATATGACTGATTTATTAAGATCGTGCACTTTATTGTATTTTTTTTTTATATGTATATACTGATATTAGTTCAGAACTGGGGAATTTCATCGCAAAAAAGAGGGATATCCACATGACATGAAAGTTGGGTGTTTTCAGTGTTTTGACGAATTTAACCTCTTCGCTACTGTTTCCTGTTTCTGAGTTGAAACAATCCGAAACCCGCATTGAGTTGTGGTAAAATAGCGGCATCGTTCTTAGAATTCGGCTGCATCTCAGATGTATGCTAAGAAACATAATAAATTAAAAGCTTGGGATATGAAAGCCAATCGATTTTTAAAGTACATGTTTTGTCTTAAAACGTTCTTTTGCAAAACTAGCTGCTTAGGATCTTGAAGATTTGTATTGTAAAATGATTGTTCATCTGCGAAACTTTTTTTCAGAGTTATAATTTTATTTTCTAAATAGATCTACTTGATCGGGTGGTAGCAGTCACGTCACGGGAATCGTTTGGTTATTTCTATTTTTTGTTTGTTGGTATTGTTTTTTTTTTCTTGTTTTGTTTTGTTTTGTTTTTTTAAATACAAAATATAGTGTGTATTATATTTGGTTATGCTATCAAGTTAAAGAAAATACTGTGTTTCTTAAAAGAACTTCAAGCAATCTCTTTACCATTTGGATGAGGAAAAAAAATAATTATGTCTTGTACAGTCACACTAAATCATCGTTACTTAACGCGTCTTTATCTTTGACAAGAGTGTCTTCTTACATGAATTTTCCTTCTTTCCTTCTCTTCTCTTCTCTCTCTCTCTCTCTCTCTCTCTCTCTCTCTCTCTCTCTCTCTGTCTCTCTCTGTCTCTCTCTCTCTCTCTCTCTCTCTCTCTCTCTCTCTCTCTCTCTCTCTCTCTCTCTCTCTCTCTCTCTCTCTCTCTCTCTCTGTCTCTCTCTGTCTCTCTGTCTCTCTCTCTCTCTCTCTCTCTCTCTCTCTCTCTCTCTCTCTCTCTCTCTCTCTCTCTCTCTCTCTCTCTCTCTCTCTCTCTCTCTCTCTCTCTCTCTCTCTCTCTCTCTCTCTCTCTCTCTCTCTCTCTCTCTCTCTCTCTCTCTCTCTCTCTCTGTCTCTCTCTCTCTCTCTCTGTCTCTCTCTCTCTCTCTCTCTCTCTCTCTCTCTCTCTCTCTCTCTCTCTCTCTCTCTCTCTCTCTCTCTCTCTCTCCCCGTTACGGTGGGGAGAGGCGGGGGAGGCAGTGGAATGAAGTTACACAAACTGTTTAAATTACTTTGCTTGCTCTCTCGAACCTTATTTCTACCAATTTGAGGCAAAGGTACTGTATCAAATGTATTAGACGTCCCATACCTCTGAGGCAAATTGCCTGTAATTATGGATTGCATGATTGGATTACCCCCGAAACCCCACCTCTCATATCCCCGGTCACCATTTTACTGCCAAAACCCCGACTGACATATCCCCGGTCACAATCTTACCCCCAAAACCCCGCCTCTCATATCCACGGTCACAATCTTACCCCCAAAACCCCGCCTCTCATATCCCCGGTCACCATCTTACCCCCAAAACCCCGCCTCTCATATCCCCGGTCACAATCTTACCCCCAAAACCCCGCCTCTCATATCCCCGGTCACCATCTTACCCCCAAAACCCCTCCTCTCATATCCCCGGTCACCATCTTACCCCCAAAACCCCGCCTCTCATATCCTCGGTCACCATCTTACCCCCAAAATCCCGCCTCTCATATCCCCGGTCACCATCTTACCCCCAAAATCCAGACTCTCATATCCCTGGTGACCATCTTACCCCCAAAATCCAGACTGTCATATCCCCGGTCACCATCTTACCCCCAAAACCCCGCCTCTCATATCCCCGGTCACCATCTTACCCCCAAAATCCCGACTGTCATATCCCCGGTCACCATCTTACCCCCCGGTCACAATCTTACCCCCAAAACCCCGCCTCTCATATCATCGGTCACCATTTTACCCCCAAAACCCCGCCTCTCATATCCCCGGTCACCATCTTACCCCCAAAACCCCGCCTCTCATATTCACGGTCACCATCTTACCCCCAAAACCCCGACTGACATATCCCCGGTCACCATCTTACCCCCAAAACTCCGCCTCTCATATCCCCGGTCACCATCTTACCCCCAAAACCCCGCCTCTCATATCCCCGGTCACCATCTTACCCCCAAAACCCCGCCTCTCATATCCACGGTCACCATCTTACCCCCAAAACCCCGCCTCTCATATCCCCGGTCACCATCTTACCCCCAAAACCCCGCCTCTCATATTCACGGTCACCAACTTACCCCCAAAACCCCGACTGACATATCCCCGGTCACCATCTTACCCCCAAAACTCCGCCTCTCATATCCACGGTCACCATCTTACCCCCAAAACCCCGCCTCTCATATCCCCGGTCACAATCTTACCCCCAAAACCTCGCCTCTCATATCCCCAGTCACCATCTTACTTCCGAAACCCCGCCTCTCATATCCCCGGTCACCATCTTACCCCCAAAATCCAGACTGTCATATCCCCGGTCACCATCTTACCCCCAAAACTCCGCCTCTCATATCCACGGTCACCATCTTACCCCCAAAACCCCGCCTCTCATATCCACGGTCAGCATCCTTCTTGGTGCGATCTCTGACAGCGGGGAAGTCCAGTTGAAACAGGGAGTAAAACGACTTAAACGCACTGTTCGTGTTTTTTTCTTGGGTTTTTTCAGTTTTTTCCCGCGCTTCACTTGTTTGGTGCTGTGAAGTTTTTGCCTGGTAAAGAGGAAAATTATATAATTTTAAATAGTTTTAGGCCTATTTTTGTGTGGATGAAAGGTTGGTTTGGAAGGTGGAAAACGTAAACATATTAAACGGTTTTAGGCCTATTTTTGTGTGGATGAAAGGCTGGTTTGGAAGGTGGAAAACGTAACCATATTAAACGGTTATAGGCCTATTTTTTATGCGTAATAGGTTGATGTGGAGAAAACAGCCTCACACAGAAGTAAAGTTTGTACATCTTTTTTTGGGTACAATCGTTTTGGCTGGCTATAAATGGTTTGGTAAGGTTCACCAGGTTCTGGAGTTTCAAGTAGATATCAATAGCACCTCAGAGCTTGCGACTAACTAGGACCACTGTCAACCATAACAGTCCTGGCACCTGGGGTTTTTACACAGGGGGTTTATTTTTTTGAGGATGTGTACAACGGTGTGTTCTTGTGCTCTTCTGTTCTATAGTGTTGGTATCACCAGAACTATTTTTCCAGAGGTTTATTTTAGCAACATATATTTACTCAAATGTGACATAGCATTGTTTATTTATAGCATCTATGAAAGTTGTAATAGCTCATTATTTTTTTCTTTTTGTTGCTACTTCTTTTTGCGGCTTGTATCAAACCAACCTAACCGATCATATCATTGACTTATCTGAGGTAATGGCGTTTAAACAGCTTGAAAATAAAATCTCAGAGCCAAGAGTTTGTGCTTGTCCTACACAACTTGTGTATGAAATGTTTTAGTCGCAACCGTAGGTGATTTTTTTTTCTCCAACTAATTCGGAGCATCATTTAGCTCGGCTAACTATATTTCTCACATAACCGTACAAATCTAACTTTAAATTTGATCTGGAATGTTTTAGTTTTAAGTTTCATAAGCTTGTTTAAATAAGATGTGAGAAAATCTAGACCAATAGCCTCTTTTTCCTTAACTAAGAAGAGAAAAAAAAGGTTTATGAAAAACTCGTCATCCATCGCTTAAAATGCTTGCAAAATAAGGCACAAAATCATGTAAACATTAGATCTAGTTTTAAAAATTAATTTTCTATCTGCTTCACTGTCTCATTTCATATTATGCGACAGATCTGATATCGACTTCACTCTTTTCATTTGTAAAGCCAATACTTTGAAAACATAAATGAAACTGCCTTTCTTTATTATTAACATTACTTACATGAGAAATCTTGTGGCAGATAATGACTTTGATCATATGGTCAGCCATCTTGAAAAATAAATTAATGAAATTTATGAGAAAAAGACACAAGGTTTAAATTTTATTCAATACGGACAGCTTTTTTCCTATCGCTCTGAATTGTTGAATTTAAAACAAGATCATGATCAAACTATTTTAGGTTAATGTTTCACGATTCTCTAACGAGGAGATATCATAAAAGATTAGGGATTCTAAAAATACTAGTACCTTTGCACTTACACCGATGTTCGATAGGGGAAAAAGTGTAACGCCATCGTGGCTCTTAATCTGAGAAGAGAAGGCGCCGAATTTTATCACCTCCGGAGCGTTTTCGCTTACAGAGTAATAACAACCAGTAAAAGCGAACTTGTCCTATTTTGATATGTGCGTTTCCGATAACCAGGCACTTGCGAAAAATTTTTTATAGTAAATGACAATCTATCTTTTTTTTATTTATGTGGGCGCACAGGACTAGGAAAACCCTTCACATGGGTCCAGTTAAAAAAAAATTAGACGATCTCAGATTTAGATGCAGCAAACAATTCTGAACATTTCGCTGTTTATTTGAAGGTTCTATCTTGTTTAGATAAAAAAAAATATCGAGTTTTAAAATCATCCTGTTGAGAAAGTGTTTTTTTTTTTTTTTGAGGAAATGGTCTTTAAAGTTGAACGTAATTTTTTCTCTTACACTTAACGCCACAATTTGTTCTGATGTGATTTCACAAAATTATTTGATTCGAAAGGTTAGATATTTCAGACACAAATAAAACTACGTGGAATGAAAAGATAAATGCACAGAGTTTCTAAAGAAATTAAATTTCCATTTTTCAACTCGGACTTGAAAATCGACTAAATTGTTTTTGTTTTTGTTTTGTTTTTGTTTTTGTTCTTTTTTGCCGTCTCCAAATAAACTTTTCTTTTGTTAGTCTTACCTCAAAATCTTTGGTCGATGATCATTCTGCAGCATTTCTGAAAAACTGTAGATAGTTGCTGTGTTTTCCCTAACGTTCTGATTATCGCTACATACATTAGCTTGTGCCTTGGTATAGTTGATCGGTGGGACTTTTTTCTCTCTTCTGTAATTCTTTTAAACGTGTATTTACTATTTAACACAGCAGAATGAATAATTGCTCACTTCCGCAATATTCTTTGTTATATATTAAGTAATAAGACTTTTGTAGAAGAAAGAAAAGAGAGGTCAAGATTAACTTTTAGTCGCGTATTAATATTTTGGTTTCACTTATGGCCGCTTACCATTTTTAACGAATTCAGACAGTGAAATCTTGGCCATCTGCTCTGTCACAATAGGAATTATGAAGATAACTAATTTTGTACAATTTAAATCTACTTACAGATTAAAAAAAAAAAACATTCATTATCATGTAGGTTTAAATAACTGCGCGGCTAAGAATTCCCGCCACGCAAGGCACTGTTATGCACTTAATGCGAACATTCACAGCTTTTTCTAATAAGTGTTTAAAAGGATCTAAAAACAGATTGAAAAAGAAGAGAATAAGTCGATTTCCTTTATTCGGTACCTTCCAATTCATTAAAGAAATAAGGTCAGATCAGAAAGTCAGACTGCACCGATGTTTATTGTGTTATTTTATCAATATTTAGCCAATAATTGGTCCCCCGCCACTGATAGCTGGGGTGGATTTGAAGCCAGGTGTTGTTGGAAGTCCTGAAGTTGACGCTGTGGAAGATGTCGTCATTAACACAGTCACTTTCGTCGTTGCCGTCTGTTTTGTTGCCGCTGTTGTTGTTGTTGTTGTTGTTGATGTTGTAGTTGATGGGGATGATGCAGGTGCCGTCGTTGTGGTCTTCAAGGCAGGTAGTGGTCCACAGGGTTGTCTCAAGTTCCTGGTGTAGTCGCAGATACCCAGATCCTCGTTGAAAGCAGTGGCTGTAGACAGTTGTGGTAATTCTTCAGTTTAAGATTGCTCTATAAAGGTTGGCTAGAGAGATGTTGGTCTACTTTAACAGAGTTTTCATTTTAACAAGTATCTTTACTTATGTTAGAGAAATATTTGTCATCCTTAACAGAGTCTCTATTTTCAGTAATTGTTTAGTTTTAGCTCCTCACGGATCGTTACCTTGACGAGGTGAGCGAGCTTGCGTGCCTTGATAACCCTGAGAGCTATGCCGGCGAGAGCCTCGTGCTCTTGGTAGGGCCACCCAAGCCGGACAGGTCAAAGGATAGAGGCCAGACTAGATACGATCCACCCCCTCCCCCTGCTTGTAGGTTTAGCATAGGGCTAACAACTCTATCTTGTAAAAAATGCTATTGTTACAGAAACAGCAACAAACAACCTTTATAACTCGCGGAAGAGGCTCTCTGAGGGCCCTCAGGGCGCTTGTATGAATGGCAGTGGTGAAAGCCGAAAGGAAGCCACTGGCAAGACAAAGGAAGTCTTGAATGCAAAAACGAAGACCAGGATAGGATTCTGGAATGTGAGGACAATGTTTGAAACAGGTAAACTTGCCCAGGTAATATCAGAAATGAACAGATATAACTTGCATATTTTAGGTGTTAGTGAGAGCAGATGGACAGGGACTGGTAGACTAAGAACAAACACAGGAGAAACAGTTCTACACTCAGGGAGAGATGATAACATACATACTGAAGGTGTTGCAATTGTTCTTAAGAAAGGCCTAGAGAAATCATTAATGGAATGGAAACCAGTTAACAGTAGACTCATCAGAATCAGACTCAGAGGTAGACATAACAACTTAAGTATACTACAATGCTATGCTCCAACAAATGATCACGAAGAGGAAGACAAAGACCTTTTCTATGAACAGCTACAGGCAGAACTTAACGAAATCCCACGTCACGACGTTATTACCCTGATGGGAGACCTTAATGCAAAAGTAGGAGATGATAACAATGGGGCTGAAAGAACTATGGGAAAATTCGGATGTGGAAGCATTAACAACAATGGGGAAAGGCTGGTGGAGTTTTGCGCCAGTAATGATTTAGTAATCGGAGGAACGCTCTTCAACCATCCAACAATTCATAGACTCACGTGGTACTCCCCCAACGGACGGGATAAAAACCAAATTGATCACATAGCAATTAACGGCATTTGGAGAGGTTCCTTGTTGGATGTCCGAGTGAAGAGAGGGGCAGATGTCAGTAGCGACCACCTGCTTGTAATAGCCAACATACGGCTTAAACTCAGAAGAAGAGATCAAAGGCATGCAGATCATAGAAGGTTAGATGTCAACAAACTAAAAGATCCTGATGTTAAAAGATCATTCATAATACAAATTAGAATTAGGTTTCAGGCCTTATCAGACCAAGAGAACAATACACAACAAGAAATGGAAGATACCAACCATCTATGGAATCAGGTAAAAACTACATATCAAGAAGCTGGCAGAACAATTTTAGGGCATAGAAATGAGAGACACAAAGACTGGATATCACAAGAAGCTTGGCAAAAGATAGAAGAGAGAAAAGATATTAAAAAGAAAGTTCTTAGCACAAAATCGGAAAGAATTAAAACTCAACAGCAGCAAGCATACAGAGAAGCTGATCGTGCCGTTAAACAGATAATCAGACATGACAAACGAAAGCACCTGGAGGACATGGCAACACAAGCAGAAGAGGCTGCATATAAAGGAGACCAGAGAACCCTCTATAAAATCACAAAACAGGTGTGTGGGAAATTTAGAAGTATCACAACAGCTCCAATCAAAAACAAGGAAGGCCAATTACTGACATCAGAAACTGCACAGGAAGCGAGATGGACTGAGCACTTCAATGAGGTCCTGAACCGACCAGCACCCGAAACTGAACCGGATATCCAAGAGGCAGAAGAGGACCTTGACGTGGCAACAACACCCCCGACAAAAGAGAAAATCATAAGAGCCATTAAGTCCCTAAGAAACAATAAAGCCCCTGGACCTGATTTTCTGAATGCTGAGCTTTTTAAGTCTGATCCCCCATTGGCTGCAGAAATCTTACTCCCATTATTGACCACAGCATGGAATAAGAAGGAAATACCAGAGGACTGGAATGAAGGTGTAATAATTAAAATCCCTAAGAAAGGTACATTAATTGATTGCAATAACTGGCGTGGAATAACACTGCTATCTATACCAAGCAAAGTTCTCGCTAAAATTGTTATTAATCGCATAAGCAGCGCTGTAGATGGCAAACTTAGAGAAGAACAAGCAGGCTTCAGGCAAGGAAGAGGATGTATTGATCAGATTTTTACACTAAGAAACATAATTGAACAATGCATTGAATGGCAGAGAGAACTATACATCAACTTCGTGGATTTTGAAAAAGCATTTGACAGCATTCATAGGAACAGCCTTTGGAAAATCTTAAGGTATTATGGAATCCCATTAGAAATAGTCTCTATTATCCAGTGTTTTTACAACAACTTCACTTGCAGGGTAGGAAATAGTCAAAACAACTTTCAAGTTTTATCTGGAGTAAGGCAAGGCTGTGTAATGTCAGCACTCTTATTTAATCTCGCTATTGATTGGATTATGAGGCAAACAACTGGAGATAAGAACAGAGGAATAAGATGGAACCTTTTTACGAACCTAGAGGACTTGGATTTTGCTGATGACCTAGCCCTTCTCTCCCATACCCACACCCACATCCAAGAAAAAAACCAACGAATTAAACACAAATGCAAAACAGGTTGGTTTGAAAATTAGCAAGAAAAAAACAGAAATGATGGTTTTAAATATTCCAAATCCTAGGCCAGTCAGAGTGGACGAAACTCTCCTACCATTCACTGATCAATTTAAATATTTGGGTAGTAATGTTACAGCGGACGGAGGAGCTAATAAAGATATTATAGAAAGATTAGGTAAAGCCAGAAATGCCTTCAGAATGTTAAATCCAGTTTGGAAATCACAGCAGTACAAGCTGAACACAAAATTAAAGTTATATAGAAGCTGTGTTCTTTCCACCTTGCTCTACGGGTCAGAATGCTGGCGCATGATAGAAAGCGACCTTTGCAAGTTATCTTCCTTCCACACCAAAAGTCTCAGGAAAATTGCACGGATCTTTTGGCCTAGATACATAACAAATGAAGACCTATTAGAACAGTGCCAACAAGAGACAATCATTATCCAGAGGAGGTGGAGGTGGATAGGTCACGTACTCCGCAAGGAACAAGATGCCATCCCTCGAGTAGCCGTTCAATGGAGGCCAGAGGGACACAGGAAACGCGGGCGACCGAAAACCACCTGGAGAAGGACAGCGGAGGCAGAGGCAGCAGCCATGGGACAGTCATGGGGCACCTTGAGGATGCTGGCTCAGGACCGTGAGCAATGGAAGGAGTTTGTTGCTGCCCTAATTGCCTACGGCAAAAAGGGCAGTAAGTAAGTTTAGTTTTAGATTACTCTGCATAGGTGGCTAGAGAGATATTAGTCTACTTTTATAGAGTCTTCATTTTGAGAAAGGCACGGAATGAA
This sequence comes from Elysia crispata, assembly GCA_033675545.1. Taxonomy (NCBI): domain Eukaryota; kingdom Metazoa; phylum Mollusca; class Gastropoda; family Plakobranchidae; genus Elysia; species Elysia crispata. The sequence goes on along the minus strand of JAWDGP010003969.1, from coordinate 21,721 downwards.
GTATCTTTACTTAGGACAGAGATATGTTTGTCTTTATTAACTGAGTCTCTATTATTAGAATGTCCTTAATAAATTTCTTTATTTAACTTGGTCATAGCGTTACCAGTCTAACTTAAGTGAAATTATATATAATGTGAAGAACCAGTTTTGATTGAAATGATTTAGTTCATCGAAATGGAGCGCCTTTTTTTTCAGAAAGGGCTACGATCATCGTAAAGTTTACTATCATTCTGAAAGTTACAAACTTTTGCAGCTACTTGATTCTTCCTAATTGACACTTATCCCTAAATCTGGAGAATAATAGTTCTACAATTGTGTTCTTTTCTACGATTGAAGCAATCCGATCTTTAAAACAATGTTAAGCTACAGATATTCTACTTATGGCTAGGACAGCGGTAGTGACGCAAAAACAAAACTTCCTAGCATCTGCAGTAACTGACACACGCATCCCAAAATATTAAGAATGATAGGTCAACAGTTTATGGTCGAAGCAATCCAAGCGTTCAAATAATGGTAAACTACATGATATTCTACTCACGGCTTGGACAGCAGTAACGAAGCAAAAACAAAACTCCCAAGCATCAGCAGTAACTGACACACTCATCCAGAAATCTTAAGAATGGTAGGTCAACAGTTTATGGTTGAGGCAATCCAAGCGTTCAAATAACTGTAAACTACATGATATTCTACTCACGGCTGGGACAGTAGAACCGGCCCAGAAGCAGCTGCCCCTGACACCTGTAGTAGGTGACACACTTGTCGCCATAGTCAGGGTATGATGCGTCACCCTTACCGACACAGGTGACTGGGGCGAAGCAATCTGTCTGGCCAGTGCCAGGCCTGAGGAAGAATAAACACACACACACATGTGTATATATATATATATATATATATATATATATATATGAATTATATTTTTTTTTTAACTCATTTAAATAGTAGTCCTCGACTTCGAAGTTTCGTGCCTAGTGGCACTCGACACCACAAAAAGAAATTTCTCCTAGTCAATGCACAGAGGACAAAAACACCTGACGAGTGCCACTAGGCACGAAACTTCGAAGTCGGGGTCTTCTAAATAGGACAATGTTTCAAAATATTCATTAATTGTCGAGCACTGTTTTTTGTGTGTGTTATTTGTCACACAACTATATATATATATATATATATATATATATATATATATATATATTCTTAAAATTTAGCATTTCCATTATTTAGTAAATCCGATTTTAGGTTTATCATGAAAATGTTATGAGTCAATCACTGGCATTTCAAAGACTTTTCGAATGTTATATTCCGTAAAGGTCATTGATGAAACAATGTACTAAACAAAACACCACATGGACAAATTAAAAAAGAACATGCAGGTAAAGTAAAAACAAACCAAAAACTCATATTTCTAAGATTTCTTGTAGGGCTATGCTGTTATAATGTTTGATTGGAAACGTAACATTTTGAACAATACACCATGTTAGCAATAACAACAATCCTTCAAGCAACCAATTAACTTACACAATACATTTCAAGTTATGACGCTCCAAGACCGTGCCCGATGGGCATGCGTGAATTTCCGGAACTTCCTTCACGCAGTTGGCGTAACCCCAGCAACCGATCTCAAACAAACCATCCGGCGCCCCCTTGCAGTCTATCTCATGGGGAGCTGTGTTGGCCTCAGCTGTACAAGGTTTAAAAAAAAATTAAAAATAAATATTACTGTGAGCGAGGAAACAAGATGGTATGATACCGTTCTAAATACATACCGACCAAAGAGGAAGTTAAACGATTGACAGTAATTTTAGACAGTTTTCCGGTAGAGAATTTTCAGAATAATCAAAGATGCTCTATTGTGTAAAAAGTATTAGATGTTGTTATAATGTTTTATTGCTTGAAAGAAATTCTCGAGGCAGATTAATAAAAACAGCATGTATAAACTGGTTGAGAGAGAAACCCTCGACTGGAGTAACCCACAATAAAACCATAATTACAAAACTCCTAAAGCGAGGCTTTTTGCTTTGAATTTCTTATTTTGTTTTAACCATCGGTAAAGCTATGTCACTGAAAGAAACCCATGAAGATGAAAACACGTAGTTGCTATGAAAGGGATCTTTATGTTTTCTTTATCCTTATGTAACTATAGCGATTATAAGAATTCACTCTTAGATTTAAATTGCAAAAACATTTGAATATAGTATGTAATTCTCAAAACATTAAGACTGATTAAAAAAAGTTATTGCCATTGTATTTAGACTAGACCCAGGTTTGAAACATTCCGAAATCTAATTATTGAGTCATTAGAGGATAAGAATGCTAGGGAATTCTTTTTAAAAAATAGTAGAAATGGTACCGTTATTGTTTATTTAGAACTGGTTCGCAATAAATCTACAGCTTTGCTTATCATCAGCACGGATTGGTTGGTCAAATTTTATATTTATATATTACGCGAATATTATTTTGTGTTAACTTAAACTAAGGCACTGTCTAAAACTAATTTAGATAATTTCCTCGAGTGAAACATTGTTGCAATTTCTCATTAAATGCTATACGTGGTAGAAAATCAGATTATATTACATAGAACTAATGTAGGCATTGTTTACTCTTTAATAACTTGTTACTTCCAACTCGGATCTATGTGATGAGTTTAGAAATTCAAATTTTAATTTTTTTCAGTTTGATTTTAGCGTTGATTCTACGGACTCCCAGTATTTATTGTATAAGATAAACATACTTTGGTTTAAGCCCACAAAGCATGAGTGGGTATATTTTCTTTTTTTTTTTTCAATTTCACTTGATTTAAATCTGTCCATTGTTAATGTGCTGTAATTTATTATAAAATTCACTGCAAGGCAAGAGTCATGTCTTTTTATTTCACACAAACACCATGTAAAATAGATGCCTCTTTAATTTTAGTTTCTTCTCAATCTTAAACCCCGTCTCTCTCTCTCTCTCTCTCTCTCTCTCTCTCTCTCTCTCTCTCTCTCTCTCTCTCTCTCTCTCTCTCTCTCTCTCTCTCTCTCTCTCTCTCTCTCTCTCTCTCTCTCTCTCTCTCTCTGTCTGTGTGTCTGTCTGTTTGTCTGTCTGCCTGTCTCTCTGTCTCTCTGTCTCTGTCTCTGTCTCTGTCTCTCTTTCTCTCTCTCTCTCTCTCTCTCTCTCTCTCTCTCTCTCTCTCTCTCTCTCTCTCTCTCGCTATCCCCCCCCTCCCCCTTTTCCAACTCGCATCTCTCTCTCTTTCTCCCTCATAATATGTTTTCGAAGCCCATGATCTTTTGTTGGCTTTGATTTGCTAAAATTTGTTGATGCTGGTTTTGATGTTGTTTTTTTTTTTTAAAAAGATACTTTATGATTAAAGAAATTATCGTCCTAAATTCTTTCATCTTTTTATCTCATTTCTTCAAATTAATGAACAGTGTTTAGCGTTTAATTTAACCCTAGTTTTCATGCCTATTGAGTATTCCAATTTTTTCTTAAAAACAACAGTTTCTTCCTCTTATGATGTGCAGTACGTACCTGAGATGATCAAGAATAGAGCCAAGAAAAAAGATGAAACAGTCATTGTGTCGAGTTGTTTTTTTTTTCTTCTTCAATTTTCCTTACAATTTTACAGTCTTGAAATTTAAGCACTTTTAGCTTTTTGTTATATAAAATGTATCTCTTTCTAAAAATTAATTAAAAACTTCAGCCAGCTCTTGCCGACTTATCTGTTTCACTTCAAGACAGCAATACTAACAAATTAACGTACCTGAAACTGGACATTACACGAAATAAGACTGGGCATAATTATTTCGGAGTGCGTGGGAGAATGGTCACCTGGGATGCTGACCAAAGCCCGAGCAATCTGTTTGACCGTTTCTAAGATAATATAAGAGAAGTATAGTACAAGCATGTAACACGCCATAACGCAAGGTTCATGGTAAGGATTTGACCCTTTCTTCAATGCTAACTTTCTTTCAGACGAGTTTGGATGCCTAACTTGGTTATGTCTGTTATGTGATCATTTCTCTCTCTCTCTCTCTCTCTCTCTCTGTCTCTCTCTCTCTCTCTCTCTCTCTCTCTCTCTCTCTCTCTCTCTCTCTCTCTCTCTCTCTCTCTCTCTCTCTCTCTCTCTCTCTCTCTCTCTCTCTCTCTCTCTCTCTCTCTCTCTCTCTCTCTCTCTCTATCTATCTATCTATCTCTCCCCCCCCTAAATATTTATATATATATATATGTATGTATAAGAAGCCAAAAAGAAAAGGCAACCCAAAAAGATCTAGTGTATCCACTCCCAGACAATCTCAAAAGACTAGCATTTAAGACCACGTTGCCCAGAGTTAAGAGTTGTGGAAGGGCGAGTGGGGGAAAAAAGGAGGGGGTGGGGGGTCTGTGGACCTCTCGGCGAACGGGCCTTACGTATCTAACTGCATAAGAACACTTTTAATTATATCGTAAGCATCATAATGTCTTCATGGATGGCAATACCACCACCTCTAGTTGGTTTTGATTCGTTTCTTGATTATAGCACTAAATTCAGTTATGTACACACGCTAATAACAAAATATTTGGAATGACGCAAAGTTTGATTGACTTGCTTCTGTGTTCACTTTACCGTCGGAATAAAGAAATAAGAGGTATATTACCTTGTATCAAACAATCTGAAACATTAAGTAAACTTTCGTCAATATTTTTCGGTCTCATTCTCTGCCTACCTAGATGTTTCCCCATGATGACGGTGATAAGCCGTACCTGATACTCAAAGTTAGATCTATATCTAGACGCAGGATCTGGTCGCAAAATAGAAATAACCTTTATGTTGATCCTTATAAAAATCTCTCACAATATCGGCATGTTTCGTTGAAAGAGAATCCGATTGTGATGTCTTGAATTGAAATTTATGATGAAATGTGAATGCGGGATTGTTAGGCCCTATTGCTAGATTATTTTCATAGTGGATTCCTCGTAAAGGTAGCATCTTACGCCATGTGGGTTCACTGCATATTTATTTTTTTTTTTACATGCAGAGTCTGATGAATTTTTTTTTTTTCATTTGACTTTGCGCTCCTGTAAGAAATGATATCAGTCAATGCATTTGAGCGGTCTAGGCTCCTCAGTGTTGGATTTACCAGCAAGGGTATCACTCTGATTCAAGTGATAGCTGAACTTTGATTAAGATTTCGAATACTTTTTAAGAAAGGGAAACGATACTTTATCTAATCAGCTGCTCTAATTTACTCGTTGGAGAGTTGTTTTATGTTCATAAATACCGGCCATAAAACGGTAACGGTACAAGAGTGTTTTATACACTTTTTGTCTTACCATGTCTTTGTTTTGTTAGTTGTTTGGTGCAGCCAATTAAAAGAAAAATTAGTACAATATTTTCATTAACTGTAAAATATAAGTTCAGATTTATGATTGTATCACTTGCAAGTTTACCCAATGCAGACACTGAATTACTCCTTCAAGCAAGTAACATTTTAAATTGACACATTCTCTTATTACTACATATACATAATTATATATTCTCACGAGTTCTAATAAAAAGTGTCCAGTTTAACTCAATCGGTTCAGCTTTGGGCTGCCAAACTGCATGACGTGAAAAAGTGCCTGAGATCTAGCATTTTAAGTGTAAGATATTATTCTGACTACCGTTATCATGGGTTTGGATCCAAATTCACTTTATAAAATTTCCATCGATCGCATTTGCCATTTTGCTCAGGACTTAGGTCCCTGGTCAATTTGTTTATAGCATATCACAGCAGCAGCAGCAATTAATCACTCAGCCTTTCACTCACTTCAAAATTTAGATTTAACGGAACGAAAAAGAAAAACAAGATTTTGATTCTTTAATAACAAAAACAATCCTTGCAACGTCTTTACATTAAAAGATCACAGAGTCTTTAGCAGGACTTAATGAATAACACACAACATGAGATCTTTGGAAGGAAAATAATCTAACCCATGGCAATGTTGGTTAAACTGTGGGATTGATATTTTTGCTAGGAGGTTGAGATTAATAAGCATTATTAATATCACTAATCCCTGATTTGCTAATTTGATTAAAAGTTTTGCCTTTTCGCATCTTTACTGGTGAGATTGTTTGCCACTTCACTGCTGATATAAAACTGTAGTTGTAATAAAATTGTGACAAAATAAATAAAAAAAAAAAAGAACAGAATAACAACTTAACAAGCATCAAACCAATAAAACTTTATACTTTATCAAGGGAAGTAATATACCCCACTAACATTGCAAATAGTATTTGACTGTTATCTCCCTTTGACAACTTCGTTATCATTCACACTCTTAGATGAATAATCCAAATTTCGGAGCAAAAATTCGCTATCTAGTGGTTAACTTCTCTAATGGACTGACCTAACCTTTTTTTTTTTTTTTAAATAAAAGAATAAAATATACAGATTTTTGCCTGCTCAGGAAATATCGTGAGGGAAACCAATTAAAAAGGTGCACACTGTTTTAGCCTTGGTCTTCTAATCAAAGATCTCTCTCTCTCTCTCTCTCTCTCTCTCTCTCTCTCTCTCTCTCTCTCTCTCTCTCTCTCTCTCTCTCTCTCTCTCTCTCTCTCTCTCTGGTCTCTCTCTCTCTCTCTCTCTCTCTCTCTCTCTCTCTCTCTCTCTCTCTCTCTCTCTCTCTCTCTCTCTCTCTCTCTCTCTCTCTCTCGATACCCGCGCCTGTTAAAATGGTAATTCATTTTTACAAATATTGAGGTGAATTGTACAAAAAAAAAACAATATTGATATGAAAAGTGTGGCTATCTCTTTCATTGTATTTGTAATCACTACCGATTTCAAAGTGCACGTTTAGGCAATGTAGCATGGTGTTTAAAGTACACTGATTACATAGTAAAAATTTTATCGGACCACTTGCATTTATCCGACATGCTTTTATCTGTGGGACTACTGCATTTATCACATCAAAAAACATTTGCTTGATATTGCTCATTTTCACAAACAAGCAAATAAAAAAGATACCCAATCTGGCATGAAATATTTCATGACCGGGATTAAAATCAGTAAAATAGTGTGAGAAATTTTATTCTTTCATTCTCTCTCTCTCTCAATTTCCATAAAAATTTACTATTGTTACTCCTCTTAGTTTTGTACTCAATCCTCCCTTCTTTAGCTCTATCCTCTATCCGTCTCCCTCCACCCGTGTCAAACATTATCTTTTCTCTAACATCCATCTTTCATTCCTCATCGTCTTTTGAGTCTTTCCCATCCTCATCTACCTATTTTTCTATTTAACCACTACCTTTCTGCCATCTCTTCCTTCATTCACCATATCTTTTTACCCTCCATCCTAGATCCATTATTCTAACCTCTGTCTTTTCTGATCGTACTTTTGTTTTGTTAGATGACACCATTCTTTGCTTCACACCTTCTTTGTTGCTGAAATTTGTAATAGTTCCAGAGAGAATGCACCTGGCATCAATATCAAGAAGTACAGTTTGACTTGTCCGAATTGCCTCCCCATCAATAACAGCAAGAGTAAGCTTTTTCAGTTGGATAAGCTGACCAAGATCTGGCTGTTCCTGATATGCCCCTGAGCTTGTTGGACTGTGGAGCTCCACAGAAATTGTCGACTTGTTTACTACTTTCATCTCTGAATGTTTGATAGGTGGCCTCTATCAGTTGGGGTGGATAGTATTCACCACTGACAGTTCCCTGACGTGGTGGATGCTGTTGAAAACTCATATTTCATCAGCAACAGCAGGTGTTGTTGTTGTGTTGGTGCCCTGGCCTGTCTTGGAGTCATGCGTATGGTGGTTGAGTTACATGTAAGCAGGTTTTCTTTCTACTGTGGTTTGTGGTTTGGTTCCTTCACTCGATCTTCCATCTGAAAAAAAATTTACAAATGGACTGTTTTATGGTCAAATATGAGGAGGGAAAAATGAACTAGAGTTCCTTGTCTGGTTTTTCCATAATATTTTTCTATCAGGAAAAAATTTCAATGCAAATTCTATTTAAGATTCTGTTGAGCCCGATAAGGATTAAAACAGGATTGCTTGCATGAGATTTGACATAATCCCTGCATAGGAACTTGAACCATAACAAAGGTTGTCAAGTGAATTGCTTAGCTCTATAATGTAAAAAAGTGAAACACAGAACATCTCTGAATTGTAAAATGTGTTCCTTGTTTTCCTGGAAATCTGACTTGGAGATGCACAAGAGAAGAAAAGTACGGTTTTATCAAAGGTTGTGCCATAACTTGTACCTGACACTGACCTCAGCTATTTGCTTTTCGAGCTGTTTATTCTCTGGTGTCTCTCCCCTTCCTCCTGGTTGACCAGGGAAGCAGTCAGACTCTTTACCATCTAGCCATCCCTCTGTGGATTTTGCAGAATTTCTTTAATCACACCGGAAGGAAGGAATTTTTTTTTTTGGTCAAATGTTAGAGAACTTGTTAAAGATAAAGCAGCATCATTCAAGAAAGAGGGCAGATTCCCCAAGTCATAGGTTTCAGCTAAGACAGACATACATATTGGGTATCTTATACATTGAGATTTGGATTCAAAATATCCAAGTATTCCCTGGAAGAGGGGAGACTGTAGATTTAATATTGATGTACAGTTTTGGTAGTTATTGCTCTTATTCCCTTTAGACAATAAGAATTGTGCAAAGCACTGACATAAGGCTGAGAAGCATATCTTAGTGCTTTCATTTTATTCTGCAGTGGTTTCCCCTTCTGAAGATCTTCTTTGCAACTGACAATGATTATCAGGCATACCGTTTTTGTCATTTATGCATTCTGTTTTAGATATCCATGGATTTTGCTAATTTTCTTTGATGAAGAATAAATTTTCCTGATAAAAGTTTGCAACACCTTCAACGGGACCAAGTGAAACACCTTTACGAAGCTTCTTTTGTGAGGGGTGTGGTGACTGAATCGTATCTTTGTCGTTTATTTAAGATGCAAAACGGTTCCAACCAAAGAAAAAAGAAACTTCTTTGGCATCTTACAGGTACAAATGCCATTTGCTTTTTAAAATGCTGGCTCTCTCTGGAACACAGTTTGAAGGTGAACGTCCACATGGAGTGCAGACTCTATTTGCTGAAACATTGCAAACATTGCTATTGTGCAAACAGTTTCAAAGAGCCTTAGTGTTGAAAAAATTTGACTAAAATTTATTTCCATAGTGAGATCAGTTTCAGACTTCGATTCAGCCAGATTGAGATTTTCATGCTTGTTTGTTGAGAAATGCCCAGGATTGACTGCAAAGGAGCACTGCACCTGATTGATTGATTGATTGATTGATTGATTAATTGATTAGTTTAAAAAAAATTCCCCTCCTGTTGAACTAGATTTGGATACAGGCTTTCATCTTGCCAATTTCGTAAATTTCCCCTTCTCTTCATCTTTTAGCATGTTTCTAATGGTACTAGATCTAGAGGTTGATGGCTTCTTTCAGTTTAACTATAATAACTCAAAAAGTTATCCCTCGCATTTGGAAATACTTTGCGTCATGGTGACTGCACTGTAGGCTCTACGAAACTTTTTCCACAACAGCTGAGACCATAGTTATAGAGAAAAAAAAGTTTGGTCCATGTGCTCTAAGGGGGTGTGACAGTCTGCTCAGCAGTAAAAAAAAAATTGCTTGGATAGTTGCGAGAGGCGCTTCCAGTGTGTAAAAATCAACCAATCAATGCTGCCCTTATGGCATATAACAATTGAACAGCCATAACAATACCTCTAGGACAATGATGAGGCCCATGGACATGAAGCTGCACAATGCAATGGCCAGCGAGACGAAGTCAAAAGTCGTGTTTTCCTGATTGCTGAATGGGGTAGTATTAACACACAGCACCTGTAATGTTTCACATAAGCGAGAAAAAAAAACACTTTTTTAGTTAAATGTTAGGAAGCACCCTGTTGAAATTCTTTGCAAAATACTTGAGCCTACAAAAAAATTAGCAACAAAAAAGTCACAAAGAATTAACAAATACTCTGAAATACAGGAGTATCAAAACCATTTCAATAACACAAATTTTTTTTTAAAAATTCTAATATGATATAATGTGGCTTGCACATCTGAAATATGTTAAAATTATTTTGATTTTTTAAAACATATTCATAGATTATGGTATTTGACAAAATTATAAAGTTTTAAAGAAATAAACAGCCAGTGTGTTCAATTATATAACTCTATTTAAAGGCTTAAAGTAAAATGTCTAGTTCAAAGTCCTTATTAAAATTCAATTAGGCTTTTCCTGATTCTTACAACTTCTCTCTTTTGTCCTGTCTTTGAAATGCGCGAAAAGCATATCAAGGAAAATTTGATAGCAATGGTAATACTTAAAAAATGTTTGTGCTGTAAAAATGTGAAATTGATTCAATGTAAATTGGCGGTTTGGTCTGAATTTGATGACTACTTGTGTTTTTAAGTAAAAAAAAACTGCAAAAAAAAGACTCCCTTCCATTGTTGGAACTGAATGACTCTTCCTTGACCTTAAAAAAAGTTTTGAATAATTAATAAGAGTCACCGAGATTTTTTAAACAAGATTCCTCATCCAACGTAAAAGTATCAGCTTAGTTTGCTTGTGATATTGACACAACTGTGCTTTTTCTGTGACTAAGGCTGCTGGCTTCTATATTTTCTCAACAGCAAAAAAGCCTGTAGATTCCAAGAAAGCCATTTACGTTCTGATTTATCTTTTAATATATATATATTAAAATAGAAAGCATAGAAATTGCTTAAGGTTCTTTACCGCAACATTGTAGATGCTCATGCCAACAAATTTGGAGTCATTGACCTGTTTAACTTTAAGCCTCACACTCCGGGTCTCATAAGTCAGGAAGATGCCAAAGATGAGCAGAATATACTTGTAGCCAAACACAACACTTGGTCGCAGTGCACCAATCACAGGTGAAAGTTGATAACAGAGTATGGAATTATGAACACAGATCATGTTGATAAAAGCTGTCCATTAGAAGGTATTGTGATCAGCACAGAATGAATCATTAACTCGGGCTATTATTTTATTTGTGTATAGAAAGAGCAGATAAGTTTGAAACTGCAACAGACTAGGAATTTTTTCCTAACTGATAATTAAACTGATTGTATCAGTACATTCAATCATCTATTTAAAAGCAAAGATTATGCAAGGCCTAAAAAACTGAAATAAGTAAATAAAGCAAAATATACCAATAAGATATAAGATCTATATACTATACTTCGACACAGATATTTTTTTTTCAATTTTTCTTTCACACTTTCAAGCCATTTTATCTCATTGCGTAACTAATATCTCGACCATGTGTTTTTCTGAAATTTTAATTAATGTGTCATATGGTACCACTGAGTATACAAAAAAAAAACAAATCTCTGCAAAAAACAAACAAAAAACACTACAACTGGACTTACTGCTGAGACCATGCGATGTGGTCTCCTTTAGCTGTGAAAGTAGAATTTTGCATATTGCCAGAAATTTTATAGAATTCATAGTCCTTTAGATGGCGTAGGTTATCTCTTCAAAGTCCTCAAGCGTTATCTCTCTTTCCTCCAACCTGATTAAGTTGAAAAAACAAATAGGTCTCATTATTTTAATCATAGAGTTTAAATTACGTAAAGTTTCTTTCGTCAGAGTATTTTCCCATTTTTGTGTCAGGAACTTTAACATTACTTCTTGAGCTCTGGTTAAAAGTACCTTATAAAATATCAATACAACATAATCATGGTTGCTTGTGTTAGAATATCACTCTGAAGCAGAGTGTTGTTTAGATGAGCATATTTATAGACTATTTCAATTTTATTTTCTTTAATGACTTAAAACCTTTTTAATTTGAGCATTGTAAGAAATTATCTCTGTGAGATTTGCATGTAAATGTCATAAACAACAAAATCAAAATATGTTTCTCTTACTTTCGTTTTCGATTTGCACTTCAAAAAATACTTTTGAGAGTTGCAGGAAATATGTTTTCGCGCTGAGATCCATTCTTAATGGTACATATTTAAACTCGGAGAAATAAAAAAAACAACAACAATGGAATTATCTTTAATCTCCAGAAGCCAGGAAAACCCAAGGGCCCTGTATAAATATATATATATATATATATATATATATATATATATATATATATATATATATATATATATATATATATATATATATACACACGTATCTCTATCTCTGTCTCTTTCTTTAGCTGCCATGTGTGTATATATGTCTGAGTGGTTTTTTAAGTAATGATTTTCTAGATTTAGAATAGAGATAGAATTGAACAACAGATACACGTATACACGTTTATCGATGAAATCAAAGTGCAGCAAATTTACAGAATCACAAAAGCTGGGAAAGAATGAGATTGATAAGAACATCCAGATTGATCTATAGATAAGGAAAGATTAAGATGATTTAATAATTCAAACTAGGTTTATTGCGAGACTTTGATATTTAAACTTAAAACAGGTTGATAACAACGAAAAGCGACAATGTGTGAGGTTTTTGTCTAAAATTTATCACCTAATGCCCTAAGATAATTTAATTTTATTGATTTTAAGGTAATAAATTGTAGGGTTTTTTTTGCGGGTATTTGTTAATCAAGGTCGCTATCTATAGTAAAAAAAAACAATCTTGCGATAATCAATACCTATAATATATTTGTGTTTTCAGCTGGCTGAATCCGCTCACATGCCTGTATTAATCTTAAAGAAAGCAATAAATTCATAGTAGGATCGGGTATTCCCCATTGTTCGTTAACTTCTTGCCGACAGGCGTATCAATATCGGGTGGGTTTTTATGGGCGTCTTTTTTATCTTGTGCGATTAGTGAATTGTTAATATTAGCGCGAGCGAGCATTATAAAGACCTGGGTGGGTGGGTATTCAATGACATGCTAACAACTCTCCTATAGCCATTTTTTGCAAGTTTTTCATGGGCGCATGCGTGGATTAGCGTTATCTCATTGTATGATTTTTTTTTACTCTTGCATATTGGGCAAAATGCGAAAAAAGGCTTTATTGAACCACTTATGTTATGAGCCTGTTTTATATATATACATATATTCGAGTAGGCCTATGACTTATGCGTTATGGTTCTTTATCAGGGAAAATCAGTCTTTGTCGTATTATGAAAGGTCGAAGATGGTTGTTTATGTCTGTAGCAAAGAATTTCTCGATGTCTAAATAATATATATATATATATATATATATATATATATTTTTTTTTTTTTTTTTTTTTGCATATCTGCCGCGCGGAAAAAAAGAAACAAAGAAAGAAAGAAAAACTGGCACACTTCCGTTGTTTCCCTGTTCAACAGACAACTAATTCTTAAAAGAAAGCTCCATTTTACACCATCCCCATTTTTTTTTTTTTTTTTTTTTTGGGTGGGGAAAAAAAAGGGGGGGGGGGGTTAACATAGGCAGATGAAAGGATGAAAAAAAATAAGACATGATGTCATCTATCAAAGCTTAGTGCCAAATTTCTTAAAATGAGTTTGTCTTTACTTCATTTGTTAACTTTCAGAATTGAAGACAGCCGTTCAATTATTGGCCAATATCTGCTGTGAGTGACAATTTTTTTTTCGGTGGGTTAGCGGTGATTGAAGTTCTCCCCCAATTATATTTTGATTGATTAGAGCCACTTGTAATAGCACATTCATTCTCCGTCATGTAAACTTGTGTACAACCATGCTGTGTCCTCTGGTAAGTTTAACGTTCCTTTATTTCTGAGCCGTCTTATACGTGGACAGTGGCTTCCCCTTACTCTAGGAATATGGCAAAATCATAAAGACTTAGGATTTAATCTCGCCGTGATTATTAAGATAAGCCGCCTAAGATAGAGGTTGTAACACTTTAACTGTCCATTCAACGCTGGACCTGCTGAGCTCTCTTGCTGTCATAGCTCCCAGACTGTTTCTCAAATTACCGGTTTAAATATTACAAAGGTAACAGTTTTGCCATCGTTTCCTGTTCAAAACACGGCAATCTTAGGTTGGAACAAGCCAAACTTTAAATGTCAACGGGCTCTGGAAGCTTAAATTAGAGTAAATCAGTTTTTCCCCAAAGCGGCACTTGGACATACATTCATTCAACAACAACAGCAAAAAAAAAAAAAAAAAAAGAAAAGAAACAACGCTTAATCCAAATCACGAATTAGGAGAAAATAATAAATTTAATCTTTTCTAAACTATTTTAGTTATAACTTTTGTAAGCTTTCGGTTTACACTGGTAATCTTTAACGATTACATTTTATTATGACGAAATAAAAAAAGGGGGGGGGGGGGGGGGGGGAAATAGGGAAGTCAAAAAAAAAAAAATATTCTAAGCATATTTTTTTAGGAAGGGATCGCGAACTAATATACAATCAATTGACCCATCCATCAAACGGTTAATAAATCACTGGATCAATAAAGACACCGTTATATTAGTTCTCACTGGTTACAACGCGCAAGACATCAAAGTGTCGAGACACACGATCAAGATCGAGACCGAAATTGTGGTGAGTCTAAATCGATCTCGGCATGAGAGCAAGCGATCGGCAAGTGTGAGTTTTCTGATCCTCTGGGCTAGAGAAGCTGAGGATAGCGGAGAAACGCCACGCTCATCTGTCACGGATTTCGTATTTGCCGCAGGTGATCTGTTGTTTAACTACTGCAGGCCTAAAGGTCGAACCTTGGTTTCTAGTTTAACGCCACATCCTTCCATTATAGGTTCATGGGTCAGGCTTGATCTGTCGGTTATCACTTCACTCATCCATAATAGGCCTTTACGTCAGGCGTGATCTATCGGTTATCACTTCACTCATCCATAATAGGCCTTTACGTCAGGCGTGATCTATCGGTTATCACTTCACTCATCCATAATAGGCCTTTACGTCAGGCGTGATCTGTCGGTTATCACTTCACTCATCCATAATAGGCCTTTACGTCAGGCGTGATCTATCGGTTATCACTTCACTCATCCATAATAGGCCTTTACGTCAGGCGTGATCTATCGGTTATCACTTCACTCATCCATAATAGGCCTTTACGTCAGGCGTGATCTATCGGTTATCACTTCACTCATCCATAATAGGCCTTTACGTCAGGCGTGATCTATCGGTTATCACTTCACTCATCCATAATAGGCCTTTACGTCAGACGTGATCTGTCGGTTATCACTATAATCACTCATAATAGGCCTTTACGTCAGACGTTATCTGTCGATTATCACTACATTCATCCATAATAGGCCTTTACGTCAGACGTGATCTGTTGCTTAACAGAAAACCCAGCTTGAATAGTCCTAAGCCCTAGACGTGACCTGTGGCTTCACACCACACTCATCTGTTATAGACTTGTGTGATGGACATAACCTATGGCTTAACACCATACTCATCCATTATAGGCCTGTGAGTCGGATGTGATCTGTTGCTTAGCTTAACATCACACTCATTTGTTATAGGCATATGTGCTGGGCGTGATCTGTGGGTTAACACAACACTCTTCCATTATAGGCTTATTGTTCCGGCGTGATCTATGGCTTAACAGTACACCCGCCTTTTAAAGACCTATGTGCTAGTCGTGATCTGTGACTTAAACCCCACACTCATCCTTATAGACTTATGGACGTGACCTGTGATTTAAACACCACATTCATCATTTATAGACCTATGGACGTGATCTGTGACTTAACATTACAGTTACAGGCCTGTGTGCTGGGCCTGATTTATGATTTAACATAACACTTATCTGTTATACGTCTATGTGCTGGCGTGATCTATTGCTTAACACCATATTAATTTGTTATAGGCCTATGAGCTGGACGGGTTCTACGGCTTAAATAAGCACTACCATCTCTCTTCTCAGTGGAGGATGAGCCGAAGAAACTATGACTTGCGCTATCTGGCCCTGTTTTGCTTCTGTGTTGTCAACGCTATTTTCCTCTACAACTTTGTTGATTTCAGGATTGATGCGACAACGGGAACTTCACAGGATAAAAAACAAGTGAACCAGAAAGGTTTGCAACGGTAATTATAACATTTGAAATTATTTCTGTTATTCTTCTATTAGCTTATTTTATCATTTTTTTTTTATTTTTTGTTTTTTTTTGTTTTCAAGTAAGGGCGAATGTTAAATGTCTCTTCATCATGTTAGACTCCTTTTACGATGGTGATTCAGTAGAAACCAGCATTGCAGCATGACAAATCATTATTTTTATTTTAAAAAAATCTGTTCTAGTTATCTTCTTAGGGTATAATTATGTTACAAAGTGGAAACATGATTCTTTTTTTTTTGTTCAAAAGAGTATTTAGAGTCAAAACTTTTGTTCTAAAAATGATTTTCATGGATATTCTCAATTGGTTAATTGCATTTTCTGTGTGAGATGTAGCCAAGAAACAAAGTGAAACTTCATTTTTCCATCAGCCTTCCATCTTGAGTTATCAAGGCACCCATAGATTATTGAGGGCTAAGATTTATGTACTACAAGGTTTTTAAACTATTTCGTTAAGTAACAATATACCGAGACCCGAACGGGCTGCAGTTCTTAGAAGATTTCTAAATCGAGGACTTACATTTCTTTTCTATTAACTACCTCTTCCACCGATATTTTGCCGCCACTCGCCTATGCACACAACCAATGTTAAAGATAAAACTACAGAAGCTAGATCAAATCTCTTGAAACACTACGTACAGCTTAAGTTCCATGATCGATAGTATTAACATGCAGGGGTAACCGAAGATGTTTGAGAAATGTAAATGAATATGAAACAATCACCAACTTGAACTTGTTAAAGATGTATGACAATTCCTAGT
>JAWDGP010003969.1:0-2500 GCA_033675545.1 Elysia crispata | reverse complement strand
CTTCTTCTTCTTCTTCTTCTTCTTCTTCTTCTTCTTCTTCTTCTCCTTTTCCTTCTCCTCCTCCTCCTCCTCCTCCTCCTCCTCCTCCTCTTCTTCTTCTATTTCTTCTTCGAATACTTTGTTCTCCTCGTCTTCTTTTTCTTACATTTATTATCAGTTTACATTTATCAGCTTTATCCCCTTTTATTGTCATTATCGTTATTTTTAATATCCGTACCATTTTAGATTGTTGATATTGTTTTGGCCATACCTACTACCACCACCCCACCACAATCATCCCATCATTATCATCATCATTATCATCATCATCATTATCATCATAAATAGTAACTACAGGTTTGATCATGATAAATTATGTTTGTACTTTATATCAACTAGCAAACATATGGCAATAAACTGATAGGATATAATCAATTACTGTCCTTACCAGTGGATGCGAGGTTTAGCGCAATCTTATCGACTTTTTGTTCACATAAAAACAAAGCATTGATCTTGACGTCAATCAATGTGTAGAAACAGACAAATTGTAAGGCTTGTATTGATTTGTCGAAACTCTTGTTAAAATCAGCTTATCGAAATTTGCACTTAGCCCAGCAGTGTTTGATATTTTTGTTTGTTTGTTCAATATCAAAATTTGTTGTGTACTTTGGGGGAAAAATCAAGTAGAGACGAACTATTACAAATACAGTTCAAGAAATAGGAACTACCAACTTTGAATCTTTTTTGTTTTTTATTTGTGAAAATGTGAGGTGTGCAGTTACACGATTTCAATTTTTCAAATGTTGAGTTTGAACTATAATGTAATAAAGAAGAATTTATGTGCCTCATGATTGAGATTAATTTCTTTTTATGTCACATATTTAACTCTAAAGCATCAGCTAATAATCTACGAGAATTTTTTTTTTAATCCGTTTGGAAATATGTCACATATATAACTCTAAAGGAACAGTTGATAATCTAAGGGACATTTTTTTTTAATCCGTTTGTAAATATGTCACATAATTATGTAACTCTAAAGCAACAGTCGTAAACCTAAGAAAGATTTTTTAACGTTTGGAAAATAGAGCTGTCATCTATCTTGATCCAAGTTCAAACATCTTTTTGTGCTTTTCGCCGGTTATTCAATTGTTGAAAGACTGATATCTAAATATGAAAGTAAAAGTTGCTGCTTTTGCTACTGGGGCTAATATTAGTGAACTGTGAGCTGTAAATCGATGACAACACGTACAATAAGCTCTAGTTATGGACCATTGTTAAGTTGTTATG
This sequence comes from Elysia crispata, assembly GCA_033675545.1. Lineage (NCBI taxonomy): Eukaryota > Metazoa > Mollusca > Gastropoda > Plakobranchidae > Elysia > Elysia crispata. The sequence continues at coordinate 1,234 of JAWDGP010003969.1, read as the reverse complement.
GCATTGCATTTATCAGATCGTGCGTGGTGAATGAAGAAAACAAATATAAGTTTCTATGGTAGAAATGCGGGAAGAAAAGATGTTATTTATCAGCATCTATTAATAACGGCTTTTGGCAAGGGCTCAGAGGTATTGTAAAGTTGTCTTACATTAACTCCATGATGAGATCATCTAACTTGAGATAATAAAAAGTTTAACTTAATTTCCTGAAAGCAGAAAGGATGCGATGTAAAGGAAAAGGTGAGCAGTGGTTGTATCATTCATCTCCACAAAAATCACAATACAGTCCAAAACAGTTTCTTTCTCCTGATCACAAATAATTATAGTCGTGTGTGGATGGTCAAAAAACTCCAGTGATGAAACCAAAACAGTTTATTTCTCCTGATCACAAATATAGTCGTGTGTGGATGGTCAAAAACTCCAGTGATGAAACCAAAACAATTTCTTTCTCCTGATCACAAATATAGTCGCGTGTGGATGGTCAAAAACTCCAGTGATGAAACCAAAACAGTTTCTTTCTCCTGATCACAAATAATTATAGTCGTGTGTGGATGGTCAAAAACTCCAGTGATGAAACCAAAACAATTTCTTTCTCCTAACCCCTCACTGACCCCAGATGGGTAATGTATTCCCGTGAACCCCCAGACCTGCCTCGTTTTGACCACCTCAAGCGGGATGACCTCTTGAACCAGGTCAACTTCTCCAGAATGATCCTAGGGGACTCCACCTGGCAGAACAAATACGGAAATCTCCACAAGAGGCCGCTGCCTAAGAAAGATTACAGTAGGTGAATACAAATTTAGAATTCAATTCGGGGAAACAGTACGTTCTGTACTTTCTCAAATCTATTTTTGTAAAGATCCTTCTTGCACGCGTGTTAAAAGGCGATATAGGTAAAAAGCAAAGTGAGTCTAAAGGAATTTCATTGGGGTTCATTCTACATTCATTCCTTCGGGATTATAACGCATGCTTAAAGAGATCTATGTATAGATTGGGATATTGTTTCATTACTTTTTGTATCTCCTCAATCCTAGCCTCTACAATATTCTACTCTTCACTAAGATTCTGTGAGAGGCCTAATGAAGCAGTGAGAGAAAGGCGGTTCGAAACCATCAGAATATGTCTCACCACATCCGTGTGATCATTGCTTTCTACTCACTTGTGCTTGAGATGAATAAACATACTTTGGAAAGATTCACCGCTTTTGAGGAATGATAAGCCTTTCTTTGGAGTC
>JAWDGP010003968.1:0-10000 GCA_033675545.1 Elysia crispata | reverse complement strand
ACTGATAGAGATGAAAAGAGAGAGAGGGAGAGATAGAGAGGTAGAGAGAGAGAGGAGCACGAAGAACAAGAAGGAGAAGAGAGAAATAGAGACACATAGAGATAAAGGTATTGCACTGACACAAGAAGAGATAAAAAGGCCTAATTAGATTCCTACACGTATTTAAAAGAGTTCATGCCCTTACCGAGTGATTAAATCTTGAGACCATTTTTTCTATTCTTCTTGGTCCTCTTCTTTCAATCTAGCTCTCTTTCTGTATCTCTATCTATCTTCCTCTCTCTCGCTCTAATTCTCTCTCTCTCTCTCTCTCTCTCTCTCTCTCTCTCTCTCTCTCTCTCTTCCTCTTTGCCGCCCTCATGTGATTTTTTAAACAATTTTTAATTATTATTTTTAAAGATGTGTACATGTTACTTTATTACTCTCTGTCTCTCGTAACGGTGTGTCGCTCTTTCTTTCTCGACTTCCTGATTCTTCCTCTTCCACATTATTTCTCCATCTGCATGTCTGTCTGTCTGTGTTTCTGTCTCTCTGTCTGTCTATGTCTCTCTCTCTCTCTCTCTCTCTCTCTCTCTCTCTCTCTCTCTCTCTCTCTCTCTCTCTCTCTCTCTTTCGGTCTATTTGGAAGCCAGTTTTTTTCGCGAAAACTTACATGTAACGCATCTCTTATATAGTTACCAATTATACTGTGTTGTATGTCTTTCCAACAGCGGCTTTAGATTAGTATTATCATCGCTTGTCTTTTATTTTCTGATTTTTCGGCTTACATATTGTGTTTTGGTCTCAATGACTGTGTCTCTAGGTTTTATCTTTGCAACATGTGGGTGCTTCCCAAGGAATAGCGGAACTGGGGGTCCAGGAAATGGGTGTAAATAAGCCCAAACTAACGATTTTTAAACCTTTATTCCCCACCTCCGCCCAAATGCCTACATCTGAAATACATAATACGTTTGACTTTAAACGAACAGTTTATTGTCTTTGTAAAAAATCATGATTGAGATCTTTGTATTAAATTTGTTTCTCAGTTTTTCTACGTGATTTAAAAGATTTCTGTTTGTTTATTAACCTATTTATTTAGTTTATTTCAATTTGCGACACAGGCATACAAACAAGACGCATTTTGTATGTTTTTTCTTTTCACATTTTTTTTTAAATGAGTTGTCGTTAATTTTGCATTTCAGCAGTTACTTTCCTCTATACGTAAGGCCTAATTAGATTCCTACACGTATTTAAAAGAGTTCACGCCCTTACTGAGTCATTAAATCTTGGGACCACATTTTTCTATTCTTCTTGGTTCTCTTCTTTCAATCTAGCTCTCTTTCTATATCTGGATCTATCTTTCTCTCTCTCGCTCTAATTCTTTCTCTCTCTCTCTCTCTCTCGTGTGTGTGTGTGTGTGTGTGTATCTTATTATCTTTAAGTCTGTATAAAACTTAAACTATCTCAATTCCTTTACGTCCTTACTTCTTTTTTTTCGAATTTTTTTACATTCCACGCTCTCTCTCTCTCTCTCTCTCTCTCTCTCTCTCTCTCTCTCTCTCTCTCTCTTCCTTTTGTTCGTTCACTCTGTTTCCTTTTTCTGTTCTTTGCGACTCGTTCTTTTTCCGGTTTATTTCCCTTCTCGCTCCTTTAATCTTTCTATCTGTCTGTCTGTCTGTCTGTCTGTCTCTCTCTCTCTCTCTCTCTCTCTCTCTCTCTCTCTCCTTCTTCCTCTCTCTCTTTGTCTCTACTTTGCGTCTTTTCTCTCATTATGGACTTTTTTTTATACCTTTTTGTTCGTTTCTAAATCAGTATATTACTGAGTCTTCCATTGTAAATGTGTTTCGTTTTTCTGCAATCTTTTTCTTGTTCTTCCTTTTTCTTTTCGTCTGTCCGTCTGTCTGTCTGTCATCTCTCTGTCTGTCTGTCTAACTGTCTGTCTATCTGTCTGTCTCTCTGTCTGTCTGTCTGTCTGTCTGTCTGTCTGTCTGTCTCTCTCTCTCTCTCTCTCTCTCTCTCTCTCTCTCTCTCTCTCTCTCTCTCTCTACTTGTTGTAGGTGTACTTGTACTTGTTGTAGTTGTATTTGTAGTTGTACTTGTTGTAAGTGTATTTGTGTTTGTACTTGTTGTAGTTGTACTTGCACCTGATGTAGTTGTAGTTGTACTTGCACCTGATGTAGTTGTAGTTGTACTTGTACTTTTTGTAGTTGCAGTTATACTTGTTGTAGTTCTAGTTGTACCTGTACATGTTGTAGTTGTAAATGTGCCGTTGTAGTTGTAGTTGTTTTTGTAGTTGTTGTATTTGTAGTTGTGTTTGTAATTGTTGTAGTTGTAGTTGTAATTAATGTAGTTGTATTTGTAGTTGTACTTGTTAAAATTGTTGTTGTTTTTGTACTTGTTGTAGTTGTAACTGTACTGTTGGTGTTGTACTTTTACTTGTACTTAATTTAGTTTTTGCTGTGGTTGTTCTTGTTCTAAATGTTATTGTAGTTGTACTTGTTGAAGATGTACTTGTAGTTGTACCTGTTCTAGTTGTGTTTGTATTTGTACTTGTTGTAGTTGTAACTGTACTTGTTGTAGTTGTACTTGTACTTGTATTTGTAGTAGTTTAGTTTTGGTTGTAATTGTTGTAGTTTTAATTGTAATTGTACTTGTTGTAGATGTAGAGGTAGTTGTACTTGTTGCAGTTGTAACTGTACTTGTAGTTGTAGTTATACTTGTATTTGTTGTAGTTGTAGTTGTACTTGTACTTGTTTTAGTTGTACTTCCACTTGTTTTATTTGTAATTCTACTTGTACTTGTTGTAGTTGAACTTGTACTTGTTGTAGTTGTACTTGTACTTGTTGGAGTTTTACTTGTACTTGTACTTGTTGTAGTTAAAGTTGTACTTCTACAAGTTTTAGTTGTAGTTGTAGTTGTACTTGTTGTAGTTATAGTTGTAGTTGTTGTAGTTGTACTTGTACTTGTACTTGTTGTAGTTGTAGTTGTACTTGATGTAGTTGTAGTTTTACTTGTACTTTTTGTAGTTGTAGTTGTACTTTTACTTGATAAAGTTGTAGTTTTACTTGTACTTGTTGTAGTTGTAACTGTACTTGTTGTAGTTGTACTTGTACTTGTACTTAATGTAGTTTTAGTTGTGGTTGTTTTTGTTGTAGTTGTAGTTGTGGTTGTAGTTGTACTTGCTGTAGTTGTAACTGTACTTGTTGTAGTTGTAGTTGTACTTCTACTTGTTTTAGTTGTACGTCTACTTGTTGTGGTTTTAGTTGTAGTTGTACATGTTGTAGTTGTATTTGTAGTTTTATTTGTTGATGCTATAGTTGTAGTTTTTGTAGGTGTAGTTTAATTTGTTTTTGTTGTAGTTAAAGTTGAAGTTGTACTGACTGTAAATGTAAATTTAACTTGTACTTGATGTTGTCGTAGTTGTACTTTTACTTGTTGTAGTTGTAGTTGTAGTTGTACATGTTTTAGTTTTAGTTGTAGGTGTAGTTGTTTTGTTGTAGTTATAGTTGTAGTTGTACTTATTGCACTTGTTGTTGTGTTTGTACTTGTTGTAGTTGTACTTGTACCTGATGTAGTTGTAGTTGTACTTCTACTTGATATAGTTGTAGTTTTACTTGTACTTTTTGTAGTTGTAGTTATACTTGTTGTAGTTCTAGTTGTACCTGTACATGTTGTAGTTGTAAATGTGCTTGTTGTAGTTGTAGTTGTTTTAGTAGTTGTTGTAATTGAAGTTGTACTTGAACTTGTTGTAGTTGTAGTTGTACTTGTACTTTTTGTAGTTGTAGTTAGACTTGTACTTGTTGTAGTTTTAGTTGTAATTAGTATAGTTGTAGTTGTAGTTGTACTTGTTGTAGTTGTCGTTGTTGTTGTACTTGTACTTGTTGTAGTTGTAAGTGTATTTGTTGGTGTTGTACTTGTACTTGTACTAAATGTAGTTTTAGTTGTGGTTGAATTTGTTGTAATTTTAACTGTACTTGTTGTAGTTTTACTTGTACTAGTACTTGTCTCAGTTTCGTTATAGTTGTACTTGTTCTAGTTGTAGTTGTAGTTGTACTTGTTGTAGATGTAGATGTAGTTGTACTTGTTGCAGTTGTAACTGTACTTGTAATTAAAGTTTTAGTTATACTTGTTATATTTGTACTTGTTCTTGTACTTGGTGTAATTCTACTCTTACTTGTTGTAGTTGTACTTGTACATGTTGCAGATGTAGTTGTACTTGTACTTGTTGTAGTTAAAGTTGTACTTGTACATGTTGCAGATGTAGTTGTACATGTACTTGTTGTAGTTGTACTTGTAATTGTTGTAGTTGTAGTTGTACATATAGTTATTGTAGTTGTAGTTCCTCTTGTACATGTTGTAGTTGTAGTTGTGGTTGTACTTGTTGTAGTTATAAGTGTAGTTGTAGTTGTGTTTGTACTTGTTGTAGATGTAGTTGTATATGTACTCGTTTCAGTTGTAGTTGTACTTGTACTTGATGTAGTTGTAGTTGTACTTCTACTTGTTGTAGTTGTAGTTGTACTTGATAAAGTTGTAGTTTTACGTGTATTTTTTGTAATTGTAGTTGTACTTGTTGTAGTTGTACTTTTAATTGATAAAGTTGTAGTTTTACTTTTACTTGTTGTAGTTGTAGTTGTACTTGTACTTTTTGTAGTTGTAGTTGTACTTGTTGTAGTTGTAAATGTACTTGTTGTAGTTGTATTTGTGTTTGTACTTGTTGTAGATGTAGTTGTACCTGTACTTTTTGTAGTTGTAGTTGTACTTGTACTTGTTGTAGTTTTTTGTTATACTTGTACTTGTTGTATGTTTAGTTGTAACTGTACTGGTTGTAGTTCTACTTGTACTTGTATTTGTTATAGTTCTACTCGTATTTCTACGTGTTGTAGATGTACTTGTACTTGTTTTAGTTCTATTTGTACTTGTTATAGTTTTAGTTGTACTTGTACTTGTTGTAGTTGTAGTTGTACTTGAACATGTTGTAGTTGTAGTTGTAGTTGTACTTGTTGTAGTTATAGTTTTAATTGTACTTGTTGTAGTTGTACTTCTACTTGATGTGGTTGTAGTTGTACTTGTACTTGTTGTAGTTGTAAACGTACTTGTTGTAGTTGTAGTTGTTTTTGTACTTGTTGTAGTTGTAGTTGTACTTGTTTTAGTTGTAGTCGTAAATGTACTTGTTGTAGTTGTAGTTGTACTTGTACTTGTAATAGTTGTACTTATACTTGTACTTGTTGTAGTTGTAGTTGAAATTGTACTTGTTGTAGTTGTAGTTGTAGTTGTACATGTCGTAGTTGTAGTTGTAGTTGTTCTTGTTGTAGTTATAGTTTTAATTGTATTTGTTGTAGTTGTAGTTGTACTTGTACTTGATGCAGTTGTAGTTGTACTTGTACTTGATGTAGTTGTAGTTGTCCTTGTACTTGTTGTAGTTGTAGTTGTACTTGTACTTTTTGTAGTTGTATTTGTACTTATTGTAGTTGTAATTGTACTTGTACTTGTTGTAGTTGTAAATGTACTTTTTGTAGTTGCAGTTGTTTTTGTACTTGTTGTAGTTGTAGTTGTACTTGTCCCTGTTGTAGTTGTAGTTGTACTTGTACATGTAATAGTTGTACTTATACTTATACTTATAGTTGTTCTTGTTGTAGTTGTAGTTAAAGTTGTACTTCTTGTAGTTGTAGTTGTAGTTGTACATGTTGTAGTTGTAGTTGTAGATGTACTTGTTGTAGTTATAACTGTGGTTGTACTTGTTGTAGTTGTCGTTGTGTTGTATTTATTGTAGTTGTAGTTGTACTTGTACTTGTTGCAGTTGTAGTTGTAATTGATGTAGTTTTACTTGTACTTTTTGTAGTTATAGTTGCACTTGTACTTGTTGTAGTTTTAAATGTTCTTAATTTAGTTGTGGTTGCTTTTGTACTTCTTTTAGTTGTAGTTGTACTTTTGCTTCTTGGAGTTGTAGTTGTACTTGTACTTGTTGTAGTTGTAGTTCTAGTTGTACTTGTTGTAGTTGTAGTTGTACTTGTACTTTTTGTAAGTGTAACTGTACTTGTTGTATTTGTACTTGTATTTGTACTTAATGTAGATTTAGTTGTGGTTGTACTTATTGTAGTGATAGTTCCAGTTAGAGTTGTACTTGTTGTAGTTGTAGTTGTATTTGTACTTGTTGTAGTTTTAGCTGTACTTGTTGTAGTTCTAGTTGTACTTCTACTTGTTCTAGTTGTACTTGTACTTGTACTTGTTTAGTTTTACTACTTGTTTTAGTTGTACTTGTACATGCTGTAGTGTAAGTTGTAGTTGTACTTGTGTGTAGTTGTAGTTTTACTCGTACTTGTTGTATTTGTATTTGTACTTCAACTTGTTCTAGTTATAGTTTTACTTGAACTTGTTGTAGTTGTAGATGTACTTGTACTTGTTTTAGTTGTAGTTATACTTGTACTTGTTGTAGTTGTAGTTGTATTTGTACTTGTTTTAGTTGTACTTGTACTTGTTGTAGTTTTAGTTGTACTTGTACATGTTGTAGTTGTATTTGTAGTTTTACTTGTTGATATTTTAGTTGTAACTGTTGTAGTTGTAGTTGTAGTTGTCCTTGTTGTAGTTGTAGTTGTAATTGTTCTTATTGCAGTTGTAGTTGTGCTTGAACTTGTTGTAGTTGTAGTTGTAGTTGTACTTGTTGTAATTGTAGGTGTACTTGTTGTAGTTGTAGTTGTAGTTGTAGTTGTTGTAGTTGTAGTTGTGCTTGTACTTCTTGTAGTAGTACCTGTACTTAATGTAATTTAAGTTGTACTTGTACTAGTACTTGTTGTAGTGGTAGTTGTACTTGTCCTTTTTTTAGTCGTAGTTATACTCTTTTTTTGTTGTAGTTGTATGTGTAGTTGTACTTGTACTTGTTGTAGTTGTAGTTATACTTGTACTTGTTGTAGTTGTAGTTTTACTTGTACTTGTTGTAGTTGTAGTTGTAGTTATACTGGTTGTAGTTGTAGATATACTTGTACATGTTATAGTTGTAGTTGTACTTGTTGTAGTTTTTAGATGTACTTGTACTTGTTGTAATTGTAGTTGTACTTTTTTATGTTGTTGTTGTAGTTGTACTTTTACTTGTTGTAGTTGTAGTTGTACTTGTGCTTGTTGTAGTTGTAAATGTACTTGTTTTTGTACTTGTTGTAGTTGTAGTTGTAGTTGTACTTGTTGTAGTTGTAGTTGTACTTGTACTTGTTGTAGTTGTAGTTGTAGTTTTACTTGTTGTAGTTGTAGTTGTACTTGTACTTGTTTTAGTTGTAGTTGTACTTGTACTTGTTGTAGTTGTAGTTGTAGTTGTACTTGTTGTAGTTGTAGTTGTACTTGTACTTGTTGTAGTTGTAGTTGTACTTGTACTTGTTGTAGTTGTAGTTGTACTTCTACTTGTTGTAGTTGTAGTTGTAGTTGTACTGTTGTAGTCGTACTTGTACTTGTATATGTTGTAGTTGTAGTTGTACTTGTACTTGTTGTAGTTGTAGTTGTATTTTTTGTAGTTGTAGTTGTAGTTGTACTTGTTTTAGTTGTAGTTATACTTATAATTTTTTAGTTGTAGTTGTACTTGTTGTAAATGTAGTTGTACTTGTTGTAGTTGTAGATTTACTTGTACTTTTTGTAGTTTAGGTTGTACTTGTAGTTATAGTTGTATTTGTACTTGTTGTAGTTGTACTTGTAGTTGTACTTGTTGTAGTTGTAGTTGTAATTGTACTTGTTGTTGTAGTTTCAGTTGTACTTGTTGTAGTTGTAGTTGTACTTGTACTTTTTGTATTGTACTTGTTCTTGTTCTTGTTGTAGTTGTAGTTATACTTGTTGTGGTTGTAGTTGTACTTGTACTTGTTGTAGTTGTAGTTGTAGTTGTACTTGTTGTAATTTTAGTTGTAGTTGTACTTGTTGTAGTTGTAGTTGTACTTGTACTTGTTGTAGTTGTAGTTGTACTTGTACTTCTTGTAGTTGTAGTTGTACTAGTTGTAGTTGTAGTTGTAGTTTTACTTCTTGTAGTTGTAGTTTTAGTTGTACTTGTTCTAGCTGTATTTTTACTCTTACTTGTTGTAGTTGTAGTTGTAGTTGTATATTTTGTAGTTGTACTTGTAGTTGTACTTGTTGTAGTTGTAGTTGTACTTGTACTTGTTGTAGTTGTAGTTGTAGTTGTACTTGTTGTAGTTGTAGTTCTAGTTGTACTTGTTGTAGTTGTAGTTGTTGTACTTGTTGTAGTTGTAGTTGTACTTGTACTTGTTTTAGTTGTAGTTGTAGTTTTAGCTGTTTTAGTTGTAGTTGTACTTTTAATTGTTGTACTTATAGTTGTAGTTGTACTTTTTGCAGTTATAGTTGTGGTTGTACTGTGTAGTTGTAGTTGTAGTTTTAGTTTTACTTGTAGTTTTAGTAGTGGGTGTACTTGTTGTAGTTGTACTTGTACTTGTGGTAGTTAAAGTTGTGGTTGTTCTTGTTGTAGCTGTAGCTGTAATTGTACTTGTTGCAGTTGTATTTGTAGTTGCATTTTTTGTAGCTGTATTTGTAGTTGTATTTGTTGTAGTTGTAGTTGTAGTTGTACTTGTTGTAGTCGTAGTTGTACTTCTACTTGTTGTAGTTGTAGTTGTTGTTGTACTTTTTGTAGTCGTAGTTCTTTTGTTGTAGTTGTATTTGTACATGTAATTGTACTTGTTGTAGGTGTAGTTGTATTTGTTTTAATTGTAGTTGTACTTGTACATAATGTAGTTTTATTTGTACTTGTTGTATTTGTAGTTGTAGTTGTACTTGTAGTTGTTTTTTTACTTGTTGTAATTGTAGTTGTACTAGTACTTGGTGTAGTTGTAGTTGTACTTCTTGTAGTTGTACTTGTAGTTGTACTTGTTGTAGTTGTAATTGCACTTGTTGTAGTTTTAGTTGTAGTTGTACTTGTTGTAGTTGTAGTTGAACTTGTTTAGTTTTATTTGTACCAATTGTAGTTGTACTTGTACTTGTTGTAGTTGTAGTTGTAGTTGTACTTGTCCTTTTTGTCGTTGTAATTGTACTTGTGTTTGTAGTTTTACTTGTACTTGTTGTAGGTGTAGATAAAATTGTTGTAGTTGTAGTTTAAGTTGTACTTATTATACATGTAGTTGTATTGTACTTGTTGTAGTTGTAGTTGTAGTTGAACTTGCTGTAGTTGTACTTGTTGTAGTTGTAGTTGTAATTTTACTTGTTGTACTTGTGATTGTATTTCTACTTGTTGTAGTTGTAGTTGTACTTGTTGTAGTTGTAGTTGTATTTTGTACTTGTTGTAGGTGTACCTGTACTTGTACTTGTTGTAGTTTTAGTTGCAGTTGTACTTGTTTTAGTTTTACTTGTACTTCTACTTGTTTTAGTTGTAGTTTTACTTGTTCTGGTGTAAGTGTACTTGTACTTGTTGTAATTTTACTTGTATTTGTTGTAGTTGTAGTTTTAATTTCTACTTGTCGTAGTTGTAGTTGTACTTGTACTTGTTGTAATTGAAGTTTTATTGTACTACTTGTTGTAGTTGTAGTTGTTGTAGTTGTAGTATTGTAGTTGTACTTGTTGTAGGTTGTTGTACTTGTAATTGTTGTAGTTGTAGTTATACTTATACTTGTTGTAGTTGTAGTTGTACTTGTACTTGTTGTAGTTGTAGTTGTACTTGTACATGTTGTAATGGTAGTTTTACTTATACTTGTTGTAGTTGTAGTTGTAGTTGTACTTGTACTTGTTGTAGTTGTATTGTACTTGTCCATGTTGTAGTTGTACTTTTAGTTGTACTTGTTGTAGTTGTAGTCGTAGTTGCACTTGTTTTACTTGTTGTTGTAGTTGCACTTGTTGTAGTTGTATTTTTACTTGTTGTAGTTGCAATTGTATTTGTACTAGTTGTAGTTTAATTGTACTTGTATTTGTTGTAGTTGTAGTTGTACTTGTTGTAGTTGTAGTTGTGCTTGTACTTGTTGTAGTTTTAGTTGTACTTCTACTTGGTGTAGTCGTAGTTCCACATCTGGGAGTTGTAGTTGTACTTGTACTTGTTGTAGTTGTAGTTGTACTTGTT
>JAWDGP010003967.1:22500-45464 GCA_033675545.1 Elysia crispata | reverse complement strand
TTCAGTAGACATACCGATGTGTAAGTTAGTTGGTTGGGGAGGATGTAGAGGGAGAAATGTTTCAGTAGACATACCGATGTGTAAGTTAGTTGGTTGGGGAGGATGTAGAGGGAGACATGTTTCAGTAGACATACCGATGTGTAAGTTAGTTGGTTGGGGAGGATGTAAGGGAAGACATGTTTCAGTAGTACAGCAATCGATGTGTAAGTTAGTTGGTTGGGAGGGATGTGGGAGACATGTTTCAGTAGACATACGTGTGTAGATTGGATTGGTTGCGGGGAGGATGCTGAAATCTTTGAAGTAGACCTCTGAATCGATGTGTAAAGGGATTAGTTGGTTGGGGAGGATGCTTAGGGGAGGAAATGCCTCAGTAGCCATACCTGATGTGTAAGTTAGTTGGATTTGGGGAGGATGTAGGGGAGACATGTTTCAGTAGACATACCGATTGTGTAAGTTAGTTGGTTGGGGAGAGATGTAGGGAGAAATGCTTCAGTAGACATACCGATGTGTAAGTTAGTTTGTTGGGGAGAGTGTAGGAGACATGTTTCAGTAGACATAACGATGTGTAAGTTAGTTGGTTGGGGAGGATGTAGGGGAGACATGTTTCAGTAGACATACCGATGTGTAAGTTAGTTGGTTGGGGAGGATGTAGGGTAGACATGTTTCAGTAGACATACCGATGTGTGTAGTTAGTTGGTTGGGGAGGATGTAGGAGAAATTTTTCAGTAGACATACCGATGTGTAAGTTAGTTTTGTTAGGGAGGATGTAGGGGAGACATGTTTCAGTAGACATACCGATGTGTAAGTTAGTTTGTTGGGGAGGATGTAGGGGAGACATGCCTCAGTAGACATACCGATGTGTAAGTTAGTTGGTTGGGGAGGATGTAGGGGAGAAATGTTTCAGTAGACATACCGATGTGTAAGTTAGTTGGTTGGGGAGGATGTAGGGGAGACATGTTTCAGTAGACATACCGATGTGTAAGTTAGTTGGTTGGGGAGGATGTAGGGGAGACATGTTTCAGTAGACATACCGATGTGTAAGTTAGTTGGTTGGGGAGGATGTAGGGGAGAAATGTTTCAGTAGACATACCGATGTGTAAGTTAGTTGGTTGGGGAGGATGTAGGGGAGACATGTTTCAGTAGACATGCCGATGTGTAAGTTAGTTGGTTGGGGAGGATGTAGGGAGACATGTTTCAGTAACATGCCGATGTGTAAGTTAGTTGGTTGGGGAGGATGTAGGGGAGACATGTTTCAGTAGACATACCGATGTGTAAGTTAGTTGGTTGGGGAGGATGTAGGGGAGACATGTTTCAGTAGACATACCGATGTGTAAGTTAGTTGGTTGGGGAGGATGTAGGGGAGAAATGTTTCAGTAGACATACCGATGTGTAAGTAGCGTAGTTGGTTGGGGAGGATGTAGGGGAGAAATGCTTCAGTAGACATACCGATGTGTAAGTTAGTTGGTTGGGGAGGATGTAGGGGAGAAATGTTTCAGTAGACATACCGATGTGTAAGTTAGTTGGTTGGGGAGGATGTAGGGGAGACATGTTTCAGTAGACATACCGATGTGTAAGTTAGTTGGTTGGGGAGGATGTAGGGGAGACATGTTTCAGTAGACATACCGATGTGTAAGTTAGTTGGTTGGGGAGGATGTAGGGGAGAAATGTTTCAGTAGACATACCGATGTGTAAGTTAGTTGGTTGGGGAGGATGTAGGGGAGACATGTTTCAGTAGACATACCGATGTGTAAGTTAGTTGGTTGGGGAGGATGTAGGGGAGAAATGTTTCAGTAGACATACCGATGTGTAAGTTAGTTGGTTGGGGAGGATGTAGGGGAGAAATGTTTCAGTAGACATACCGATGTGTAAGTTAGTTGGTTGGGGAGGATGTAGGGGAGAAATGTTTCAGTAGACATACCGATGTGTAAGTTAGTTGGTTGGGGAGGATGTAGGGGAGACATGTTTCAGTAGACATACCGATGTGTAAGTTAGTTGGTTGGGGAGGATGTAGGGGAGAAATGTTTCAGTAGACATACCGATGTGTAAGTTAGTTGGTTGGGGAGGATGTAGGGGAGACATGTTTCAGTAGACATACCGATGTGTAAGTTAGTTGGTTGGGGAGGATGTAGGGGAGACATGTTTCAGTAGACATACCGATGTGTAAGTTAGTTGGTTGGGGAGGATGTAGGGGAGAAATGTTTCAGTAGACATACCGATGTGTAAGTTAGTTGGTTGGGGAGGATGTAGGGGAGAAATGTTTCAGTAGACATACCGATGTGTAAGTTAGTTGGTTGGGGAGGATGTAGGGGAGAAATGTTTCAGTAGACATACCGATGTGTAAGTTAGTTGGTTGGGGAGGATGTAGGGGAGACATGTTTCAGTAGACATACCGATGTGTAAGTTAGTTGGTTGGGGAGGATGTAGGGGAGAAATGTTTCAGTAGACATACCGATGTGTAAGTTAGTTGGTTGGGGAGGATGTAGGGGAGACATGTTTCAGTAGACATACCGATGTGTAAGTTAGTTGGTTGGGGAGGATGTAGGGGAGACATGTTTCAGTAGACATACCGATGTGTAAGTTAGTTGGTTGGGGAGGATGTAGGGGAGAAATGTTTCAGTAGACATACCGATGTGTAAGTTAGTTGGTTGGGGAGGATGTAGGGGAGAAATGCTTCAGTAGACATACCGATGTGTAAGTTAGTTGGTTGGGGAGGATGTAGGGGAGACATGTTTCAGTAGACAGACCGATGTTTAAGTTAGTTGGTTGGGGAGGATGTAGGGGAGACATGTTTCAGTAGACATACCGATGTGTAAGTTAGTTGGTTGGGGAGGATGTAGGGGAGACATGTTTCAGTAGACATACCGATGTGTAAGTTAGTTGGTTGGGGAGGATGTAGGGGAGAAATTTTTCAGTAGACATACCGATGTGTAAGTTAGTTTGTTGGGGAGGATGTAGGGGAGACATGTTTCAGTAGACATACCGATGTGTAAGTTAGTTGGTTGGGGAGGATGTAGGGGAGAAATGCCTCAGTAGACATACCGATGTGTAAGTTAGTTTGTTGGGGAGGATGTAGGGGAGACATGTTTCAGTAGACATACCGATGTGTAAGTTAGTTGGTTGGGGAGGATGTAGGGGAGAAATGCCTCAGTAGACATACCGATGTGTAAGTTAGTTTGTTGGGGAGGATGTAGGGGAGACATGTTTCAGTAGACATACCGATGTGTAAGTTAGTTGGTTGGGGAGGATGTAGGGGAGACATGTTTCAGTAGACATACCGATGTGTAAGTTAGTTGGTTGGGGAGGATGTAGGGGAGAAATGCCTCAGTAGACATACCGATGTGTAAGTTAGTTTGTTGGGGAGGATGTAGGGGAGACATGTTTCAGTAGACATACCGATGTGTAAGTTAGTTGGTTGGGGAGGATGTAGGGGAGACATGTTTCAGTAGACATACCGATGTGTAAGTTAGTTGGTTGGGGAGGATGTAGGGGAGACATGTTTCAGTAGACATACCGATGTGTAAGTTAGTTGGTTGGGGAGGATGTAGGGGAGACATGTTTCAGTAGACATACCGATGTGTAACTTTGTTGGTAGGGGAGGATGTAGGGGAGAAATTTTTCAGTAGACATACCGATGTGTAAGTTAGTTGGTTGGGGAGGATGTAGGGGAGAAATGTTTCAGTAGACATACCGATGTGTAAGTTAGTTGGTTGGGGAGGATGTAGGGGAGAAATGTTTCAGTAGACATACCGATGTGTAAGTTAGTTGGTAGGGGAGGATGTAGGGGAGAAATGTTTCAGTAGACATACCGATGTGTAAGTTAGTTGGTAGGGGAGGATGTAGGGGAGAAATGCTTCAGTAGACAGACTGATGTGTAAGTTAGTTGGTAGGGGAGGATGTAGGGGAACCTACTGACTATGAGAACTTAAGGAGGAATGTTTTTATACAGAAGCGAAGATGGTAGAGAGGAGCGAGGAAGGGAGGAGACATGAAATTTTGGATCGAAAAAAAAATGTCAGTGGTTTGAAATTTAACACTATCTTTCAATGAAATAATAGTGTAGCAATAGTGAGCTGGACTGAACTTTACAGCTCAATCCTTCGACCACAATACATGAGCCCCACCCCCCCTTTTCCCCCACTATCTTTATATGATATAACAGTTAAGCAATAGTGTTGTGGACTGAACTCTACAGCTCAATCCTTCGACCACCATACATGAGCCTCCCCCCTTCCCCACTATCTAAAGACCATATAATAGTGTAGCAATAGTGAGCTGGACTGAACTCTACAGCTCAATCCTTCGACCACCATACATGAGCCTCCCCCCTTCCCCACTATCTAAAGACCATATAATAGTGTAGCAATAGTGAGCTGGACTGAACTCTACAGCTCAATCCTTCGACCACCATACATGAGCCTCCCCCCTTCCCCCCACTATCTAAAGACCATATAATAGTGTAGCAATAGTGTTGTGGACTGAACTCTACAGCTCAATCCTTCGACCACCATATATGAGCCCCCCCCCCCCTTTTTATCTTTAGATCATATAATAGTGTAGCAATAGTGAGCTGGACTAAACTCTACAGCTCAATCCTTCGACCACACTACAAGAGCCCCCCCCCATACCAGCTACTCACCTCCAAAAGCGTAGATAATGCCGGCCAGGTTGAGAGGCATCGTGGCGAAGGCGATGCTCACTCGGAAATACTCAGCGAACTCCAGGAGGAACA
The DNA here is from genome assembly GCA_033675545.1 of Elysia crispata. Classification (NCBI taxonomy): domain Eukaryota; kingdom Metazoa; phylum Mollusca; class Gastropoda; family Plakobranchidae; genus Elysia; species Elysia crispata. Next base: position 40,735 of record JAWDGP010003967.1, on the reverse strand, counting down.
GACTGTAAGACTTGGCTATACCCACCATGAAGAATGCGTAGATAAACACGCCTGGGGGGAGAGGAAAAGCCTGTAAGACTTGGCTATACCCACCATGAAGAATGCGTAGATAAACACGCCTGGGGGGAGGGGGAGAGGATCAGACTGTAAGACTTGGCTATACCCACCATGAAGAATGCGTAGATAAACACGCCTGGGGGAGAGAGAGGAAAAGCCTGTAAGACTTGGCTATACCCACCATGAAGAATGCGTAGATAAACACGCCTGGGGGGAGAGGATCAGACTGTAAGACTTGGCTATACCCACCATGAAGAATGCGTAGATAGAGAGAGGGGGAGAGAGAGAGAGAGAGAGAGAGAGAGAGAGAGAGAGAGAGAGAGAGAGAGAGAGAGAGAGAGAGAGAGAGAGAGAGAGAGAGAGAGAGAGAGAGAGAGAGAGAGAGAGAGAGAGAGAGAGAGAGAGAGAGAGAGAGAGAGAGAGAGAGAGAGAGAGAGAGAGAGAGAGAGAAACAGAAACAGACCGGAAGACATGACATGAAGAATGAGTTGATCCAAGACAGAGCAAAACGAAGTCTGTAAGGAAGAGTTGATCGACTTTTGAAACCAGCACTTGTTTGTTTCTGTGTTTGGTTACCAGGAACAACATGACACTGGCTGATATTGTACTTAGGTACTGTTTACTCAAACGAGCCTCCGTTAGGCGGAATAGGAATGAAGAGATGATGAGCTCCAGATATCATCTACTGGCATGACGAGTTTTAAACCAGTTCCTGAGTTGTAGTGTAGGGGAGCGGAACTTGTCTGAGACAGCTGTGTTGTGCTTCCATCTATCATCTATCATCATCATTATTATTATCAATATTATCAGAGGAGGAAAGGACAACATGTCTACATGTGGGGTAAAGGGGTAAACAGGGGAAGGAGGGGAAAAGGGCTTATTAGTTTTGTATGAGGAGAAAGCAAGATGAAACTAAAATATAACAATGGTGGTGATGAAAGTGATAAGGTGATAATAATAATAACACAACAGCAACAAGAACAACAAGAACAAGAACAACAACAACAACAGCACCACCAGCGACAAAATTGACGACGACGACGACCACAACAACAAGAACAACAACAACAACAACAACAACAACAACAACAACAACAACAACAACAACAATAATAATAATAACAATAATAATAATAATAATAATAATAATAATAATAATAATAATAATAATAATAATAATAATAATAATAATAATAATAATATTAAAAATAATAATAATAATAATAATAATAATAATAATAATAATAATAATAATAATAATAATAATAATAATAATAATAATAATAATAATAACAATAATATTAATAATAATAATAATAATAATAATAATAATAATAATAATAACAACAATAATAATAATAATAATAATAATAATAATAATAATAATAATAATAATAATAATAATAATAATAATAATAATAATAATAATAATAACAACAACAACAACAACAACAACAACAACAACAACAACAACAACAACAATAATAATAATAATAATAATAATAATAATAATAATAATAATAATAATAATAATAATAATAATAATATTAATAATAATAATAATAATAATAATAATAATAATAATAATAATAATAATAATAATAATAATAATAATAATAATAATAATAATAATAATAATAATAATAATAATAATAATAATAATAATAATAATAATAATAATAATAATAATAATAATAATAATAATAATAATAATAATAATAATAATAATAATAATAATAATAATAATAATAAGAATAATAATACATCCTCACCTAACACAATCATCCATGACCAGCCTTCATCCTGCGGGAGAGGGGGGCGCTGCGGGTGCTTCCGGATCAAGACGCCGTTCTCTGTTGCCATGGCTACCCGAGCTGTTCACCAATCGCGAGCCACGGAATCAGTTCTGGTGTTCTGATTGGTTTAAAAAGATTCTGCTCTTGTACGGGTTCCGTGCTATGCCATTTTTTCCTAATCCCAGCTAATTTTATAGGAGATTATGTTAGTGTTAAGCCTAAGCCCCATCTACAAAGAAAAAAAAAAAGAAAAGAAAAGAAAATCTTGTCTTTCTTTCAGTTACTAGCAAAAATATTCAGGTTCAAGTCTTTGTGGCATTACTAGATATAGCACTGTTTGTTTTTAGGTCGTTCTGAAGCAAGACGGGCCCAATTTCATTCTGTTTAGAAGAAAAAAGTAAAGACATTTATGAGAACTTGAAAGTCGAAGTTGAAAAAGTAACAATTACAACATACAAGTTATCCTGTGTGTGATAAATTTTGCTTAAACTTCTCCATAAATCTAGATCGAGGTCGTGGTAAAATTCAATTAAAAAACAAATAAAAAAAATTAAAGCCAACCTTATAAACAAAACCCATTATCTTCTAAAAACAAAAGTAAGAAAAAAATTTTATCCAAGGGAGGCCATCGATGTGACCTTCATAACAATCAGTTTTTGCCTGAGTTGATTCTCATAGTTTGTGTAGTGTCCCGAGATTTTAGACTGGGTTGAATTTGAGAGATTCTAACACAGCTGTCAGGAGACAGAGAGGGGAAGTGTGAGGTGGAGAGGAAGATGGCGTTGAGAGAGAGAGAGAGAGAGAGAGAGAGAGAGAGAGAGAGAGAGAGAGAGAGAGAGAGAGAGAGAGAGAGAGAGAGATTGAGATAGAGATAAAGAAAGAGACAGAGCGAGAGACAGAGTGATAGAGATAGAGAGTGAGAGAGAGGGAGCGAGAGAGAGAGAGAGAGAGAGAGAGAGAGAGAGAGAGAGAGAGAGAGAGAGAGAGAGAGAGAGAGAGAGAGAGAGAGAGAGGAGGACAGAGAGAGGGGATAGTGAAAAAGATTGAAAAAGAAAAGAGCTGGAACGAGTTAAAAAAAAAGACGTAGGGATAATCACAAGGGAAAAAAAAGGAAAAAAAAAACCCATTGATGCTGCTGCTAATTTAATTATAATAATATTAATAATAATAATAACAACAACAAAAAAAAATTAATGAAACCAACAACGACATCAACAACATCAACAACAACAACAACAACAACAACAACAACAACAACAACAACAACAACAACAACAACAACAACAACAATAATAATAATAATAATAATAATAATAATAATAATAATAATAATAATAATAATAATAATAATAATAATAATAATAATAATCTAGATCTTAAATCATTAAAATAGATCTTAAATCATTAAACTAGATGTTAAATCATTAAAATAGATCTTAAATAATTGAACTAGATCTTAAATCATTAAAATAGATCTTGAATCATTAAAATATATCTGCAATCATTAAAATAGATCTTAAATCATTAAACTAGATCTTAAATCACAAATCATTGAACTAGATCTAGATCTAAATCTGTCGAGCAGAAAGAGCAAACAACTTTAAAATAATAATAAAACCCCCCAAAAATATATGGATGGCTGACCTCATTATTTCAACTTGAATGCTAGTGATGACAGCACCCTCCACCCCTCTACCCCACCCCCACCCCCAACCACACACACACACACACACACACACACAATGACCTCATAGTCCCTTATTCTGCACTTGATCTAACTACATGTGCCAGGGTGAACGGTTGGTGTTTTGCAGCCCCGCCCCTTACGAAGTTAACGGTTAAAAGAAACTCCTTCAAGCAGTGACATTCCTTTTAGCTGGCTAGAGATGGGAGGACCAGCTGGTGGGAGGTCAGTCAGGCTCCCGACCTGGCCGAGCCAGGAGTAACGCTTAAAGAAACAATCTCAAGCTATTTTGATCCCTGTTGACGGGGACCCCACAGTCTTGCCAGGAGAGGCGATGGTGTGTCAACTAGTGGGAAGCATGAAACAAGGCCGAGATCTACAGCTAGAGAGCTAGCAGAGTTTCTTTCGAAAAAGTTGCTCGGTTTGGTTGTTTGTCTTCGATAGATTTTTCCCCCTTAAAGCTATTGTTGTTGTTGTTTTCGCTGCTACTAGTGATGCAATTGGTATTATTGTCATCATCGTAACCATCTTTGTTTTGTTGCTGTTGTTAATACTGATGTCATTGTTATTTCTGTTGTTCTTCCCTTCCCTCTTTTTCTCACCCTTTTCCTTCTTTTTTCCCCATTTCTTCTTCTTCTTCTTCTTCTTCTTCTTCTTCTTCTTCTTCTTCTTCTTCTTCTTCTTCTTCTTCTTCTTCTTCTTCTTCTTCTTCTTCTTCTTCTTCTTCTTCTTCTTCTTCTTCTTCTTCTTCTTCTTCTTCTTCTTCTTCTTCTTCTTCTTCTTTTTCTCCTCCTCCTCCTTCTTCTTCTTCTTCTTCTTCCTTCTTCTTCTTCTTCTTCTTCTTCTTCTTCTTCTTCTTCTTCTTCTTCTTCTTCTTCTTCTTCTTCTTCTTCTTCTTCTTTTTCTTCTTTGTATATAAATTCAGCTTCCCTTATTCTATTTTTGTTGAATCATTTATTTACACGAATAAATAAATCTACTTTTCAGCCTTTAAAGGACATGAATTTTCTTTATTTGAAACTTTTCGTGTATGTGGAATAAAGTTAGGTGGAATCAACCGGAAACAGGCAAACATTTTGTTAAAGTTAAAACGAAACCGAACTAGCCACGGTTTATTTTGAACATCTGTCTCTGACGTCAGCATTAGAAAGGATTATCTCCCTCAGGCGGTGTCCCGGATTATCTCCCTCAGGCGGTGTCCCGGATTATCTCCCTCAGGCGGTGTCCTGGATTATCTCCCTCAGGCGGGGTTCCCAACCTCTCTCTACTTTATCTTTTAGTTATTTATTTATTTTTTTGAGACATAATTCAATCTCACACATTCTCCGTCTTCTTCCTGCTAATCATCTCGTGAACCATATCAGTGACACGTGACATCTTTTGGCTTTGCATAGAGAACCAGGCGGAATATTACTTAGTGCATACTTTTTAATAACAAACACACACACACACACACTCATACACAAACTCGCCCCTAACGAAGGCGTGAACGCTCACCTTTACTGATTTAATTTAAAAAAAAAACAACCAAAAACCTGGCAACCAAAGAAACAATAAGAACGGAAATAATGGTGTAGAGTGACGCAGTAAAAAACAAACAAACAACACCTCTAAACCATGCTTGTGGAAACTTAAAAAAATGTAGATTAAATAAATCGCAGTTGAAAGAAGAAAAAAAAAAGGGAGGAGGGGGGTGTACAACTACATGCCCGCAAAGTAACAGATCAGGACAAAGCCATGCAGAAAGATTCTGGAATCAACAAAACAAAAACAGGACAAAGCCATACAGAAAGATTCTGGAATCAACGAAACAAAAACAGGACAAAGCCATACAGAAAGATTCTGGAATCAACGAAACAAAAACAGGACAAAGCCATACAGAAAGATTCTGGAATCAACAAAACAAAAACAGGACAAAGCCATACAGAAAGATTCTGGAATCAACAAAACAAAAACTGGACAAAGCCATACAGAAAGATTCTGGAATCAACAAAAAAAAAACAGGACAAAGCCATACAGAAAGATTCTGGAATTAACAAAACAAAAACAGGACAAAGCCATACAGAAAGATTCTGGAATCAACAAAACAAAAACTGGACAAAGCCATACAGAAAGATTCTGGAATCAACAAAACAAAAACTGGACAAAGCCATACAGAAAGATTCTGGAATCAACAAAACAAAAACTGGACAAAGCCATACAGAAAGATTCTGGAATCAACAAAACAAAAACAGGACAAAGCCATACAGAAAGATTCTGGAATCAACAAAACAAAAACAGGACAAAGCCATGCAGAAAGATTCTGGAATCAACAAAACAAAAACAGGACAAAGCCATACAGAAAGATTCTGGAATCAACAAAACAAAAACAGGACAAAGCCATGCAGAAAGATTCTGGAATCAACAAAACAAAAACAGGACAAAGCCATACAGAAAGATTCTGGAATCAACAAAACAAAAACAGGACAAAGCCATGCAGAAAGATTCTGGAATCAACAAAACAAAAACAGGACAAAGCCATACAGAAAGATTCTGGAATCAACAAAACAAAAACAGGACAAAGCCATGCAGAAAGATTCTGGAATCAACAAAACAAAAACAGGACAAAGCCATGCAGAAAGATTCTGGAATCAACAAAACAAAAACAGGACAAAGCCATACAGAAAGATTCTGGAATCAACAAAACAAAAAACAGGACAAAGCCATGCAGAAAGATTCTGGAATCAACAAAACAAAAACAGGACAAAGCCATGCAGAAAGATTCTGGAATCAACAAAACAAAAACAGGACAAAGCCATGCAGAAAGATTCTGGAATCAACAAAACAAAAACAGGACAAAGCCATGCAGAAAGATTCTGGAATCAACAAAACAAAAACAGGACAAAGCCATGCAGAAAGATTCTGGAATCAACAAAACAAAAACAGGACAAAGCCATGCAGAAAGATTCTGGAATCAACAAAACAAAAACAGGACAAAGCCATACAGAAAGATTCTGGAATCAACAAAACAAAAACAGGACAAAGCCATACAGAAAGATTCTGGAATCAACAAAACAAAAACAGGACAAAGCCATGCAGAAAGATTCTGGAATCAACAAAACAAAAACAGGACAAAGCCATGCAGAAAGATTCTGGAATCAACAAAACAAAAACAGGACAAAGCCATGCAGAAAGATTCTGGAATCAACAAAACAAAAACAGGACAAAGCCATACAGAAAGATTCTGGAATCAACAAAACAAAAACAGGACAAAGCCATGCAGAAAGATTCTGGAATCAACAAAACAAAAACAGGACAAAGCCATGCAGAAAGATTCTGGAATCAACAAAACAAAAACAGGACAAAGCCATACAGAAAGATTCTGGAATCAACAAAACAAAAACAGGACAAAGCCATACAGAAAGATTCTGGAATCAACAAAACAAAAACAGGACAAAGCCATACAGAAAGATTCTGGAATCAACAAAACAAAAACAGGACAAAGCCATACAGAAAAGATTCTGGAATCAACAAAACAAAAACAGGACAAAGCCATACAGAAAGATTCTGGAATCAACAAAACAAAAACAGGACAAAGCCATGCAGAAAAGATTCTGGAATCAACGAAGCAAAAACAGGACAAAGCCATGCAGAAAGATTCTGGAATCAACAAAACAAAAACAGGACAAAGCCATACAGAAAGATTCTGGAATCAACAAAACAAAAACAGGACAAAGCCATGCAGAAAGATTCTGGAATCAACAAAACAAAAACAGGACAAAGCCATGCAGAAAGATTCTGGAATCAACAAAAACAAAAAAACAGGACAAAGCCATACAGAAAGATTCTGGAATCAACAAAACAAAAACAGGACAAAGCCATGCAGAAAGATTCTGGAATCAACAAAACAAAAACAGGACAAAGCCATACAGAAAGATTCTGGAATCAACAAAACAAAAACAGGACAAAGCCATACAGAAAGATTCTGGAATCAACAAAACAAAAACAGGACAAAGCCATACAGAAAGATTCTGGAATCAACAAAACAAAAACAGGACAAAGCCATACAGAAAGATTCTGGAATCAACAAAACAAAAACAGGACAAAGCCATACAGAAAAGATTCTGGAATCAACAAAACAAAAACAGGACAAAGCCATACAGAAAGATTCTGGAATCAACAAAACAAAAACAGGACAAAGCCATACAGAAAGATTCTGGAATCAACAAAACAAAAACAGGACAAAGCCATACAGAAAGATTCTGGAATCAACAAAACAAAAACAGGACAAAGCCATACAGAAAGATTCTGGAATCAACAAAACAAAAACAGGACAAAGCCATACAGAAAGATTCTGGAATCAACAAAACAAAAACAGGACAAAGCCATACAGAAAGATTCTGGAATCAACAAAACAAAAACAGGACAAAGCCATACAGAAAGATTCTGGAATCAACAAAACAAAAACTGGACAAAGCCATACAGAAAGATTCTGGAATCAACAAAACAAAAACAGGACAAAGCCATACAGAAAGATTCTGGAATCAACAAAACAAAAACTGGACAAAGCCATGCAGAAAGATTCTGGAATCAACAAAACAAAAACTGGACAAAGCCATGCAGAAAGATTCTGGAATCAACGAAACAAAAACAGGACAAAGCCATACAGAAAGATTCTGGAATCAACAAAACAAAAACTGGACAAAGCCATGCAGAAAGATTCTGGAATCAACAAAACAAAAACTGGACAAAGCCATACAGAAAGATTCTGGAATCAACGAAACAAAAACAGGACAAAGCCATACAGAAAGATTCTGGAATCAACAAAACAAAAACTGGACAAAGCCATGCAGAAAGATTCTGGAATCAACAAAACAAAAACTGGACAAAGCCATGCAGAAAGATTCTGGAATCAACAAAACAAAAACTGGACAAAGCCATGCAGAAAGATTCTGGAATCAACAAAACAAAAACTGGACAAAGCCATGCAGAAAGATTCTGGAATCAACAAAACAAAAACTGGACAAAGCCATGCAGAAAGATTCTGGAATCAACAAAACAAAAACTGGACAAAGCCATGCAGAAAGATTCTGGAATCAACAAAACAAAAACTGGACAAAGCCATGCAGAAAGATTCTGGAATCAACAAAACAAAAACTGGACAAAGCCATGCAGAAAGATTCTGGAATCAACAAAACAAAAACAGGACAAAGCCATGCAGAAAGATTCTGGAATCAACAAAACAAAAACAAAAACGTTGAAAGAGAAAAACCAGCTAAGCCAGAGACTGTCTGAGTCTGTGTAGATTGCGATAAAACTAATTAGTTCTATAATCTGGTACCACGGCTGAAGCAGTTCGGTGATAACGGCTGGCGACGACAAAACTCTCGAGATATCGCTAAGTAATTGGATCACTCGCCGTGACTGGAAAATTGAGGTCAGTTGACCTCAAGGACCGCGTGGTCTACAAGACAAGGAGGAGATTCGAAACAACAACAGGCTCCTTCGATGGTAGGTTCGAGCAAGTTTTTCTGGAAAACCAAACAACTAAAATTAAAAACAAAACAAAACAAAAGCAACTACAACAAATAACCCTGCGCCCCCCCCCCCAAAAAAAAAAAACAAAAAAAACAAAAAAACAAAAAAAAAAACAAAAACAAAAAAAAAACAAAAAACAAAAAACAACCAAACCAACAACAACAAAAAATAAAACAAACTAACAACAAACAAAAACAACCCCCTCCCCCCCCCCCAAAAAAAAAAAAAAAAAAAAAAACCAAAAAAAAAACCCCAACAAACTAAAAAGGATACAATAACACCCAAAAGACCATAACAACAATTACAAATAACTAAAAACCCAATGAATTATTAAAAAAAAAAATTAAAGGAAATCGTTAAACAAAAAACGCGGACATATTCCTCTAACTCAAGACTTATGAGACAAAGATGACAACTGTTTAAGGCATGTAATGTTACGCGAGGAAGGACAAAGCAAACACAAGTATTGAAACATTGTCTCTCTATTCTTAATATGTTCAAACTAAAGGCATTCTCTCATGCCTACAATGATTCTCTGCCCTTTATTCATTTCTCCCCATCTTATTTATCTGAACCCCCCCCCCTCTCCCCCCTAAAAAAATAGTTCTTGGTCAACTGGTCAACTGTCCCCGCTCTGCCTGTTATAATATAAACACTGACCATGTCCTGTGTGGTCAGACTGAGTTGGTCTAAAGGGATCTAAAATAAATCTTGGGGCTTATTCCAGCATTCCCCCCCCCCCCTTTTTTTTTTCTCCCACACTGACTTTCTCCTGCACATCTCAGTCTTTCATTTTTTTCGTATTCTTCCCTCTTTCTGTCTTTCACACTCCTCATCTATTTTTCTCCTCCCCTCCTCTCTCTCTCTCTCTCTCTCTCTCTCTCTCTCTCACCATCTATCTCTATATATACCTCTCTCCCTCTACCCTCTTTTCCTACTCTCTTCTCCCTTCTCTTTATTTTTTTTTATTTCTCTTCTCCCCCTCCCTACTACCCATCTTTCTTTTTCACTCTGTGTATCAGTCTCCCTCTATCTGTCTATCTCTCATTCTCCCATTCTCATCGCCTGTCTGTTTCTCCTCCCTCCCTTCAATCTCTCTAAGTCTCTGACCCTCCTCCCCCATATCTCTCTCTCTCTCTCTCTCTCTCTCTCTCTCTTCTTTTCTCCCCAAAACCAACCACATATGCTCATTACAAACAAGACCTTTCCAGCTAAAGCATTCACCGTAATGAAGTACCAAAAGCTGCACTCCGCTTCGGCGCTGTTTTTGGTCCCTGCTCCTATTGATACAGTGCAGTAGAAATCTCACCAAAGGGTTAGGATCAGTTACCCAATCTTCCCCGCTGAACAGTGTCACTGCTCCTATTGATACAGTGCAGTAGAAATCTCACCAAAGGGTTAGGATCAGTTCCTCAATCTTCCCCGCTGAACAGTGTCACTGCTCCTATTGATACAGTGCAGTAGAAATCTCACCAAAGGGTTAGGATCAGTTACCCAATCTTCCCCGCTGAACAGTGTCACTGCTCCTATTGATACAGTGCAGTAGAAATCTCACCAAAGGGTTAGGATCAGTTCCTCAATCTTCCCCGCTGAACAGGGTCCCTGCTCCTATTGATACAGTGCAGTAGAAATCTCACCAAAGGGTTAGGATCAGTTCCTCAATCTTCCCCGCTGAACAGGGTCCCTGCTCCTATTGATACAGTGCAGTAAAAATCTCACCAAAGGGTTAGGATCAGTTACCCAATCTTCCCCGCTGAACAGGGTCCCTGCTGCTATTGATACAGTGCAGTAGAAATCTCACCAAAGGGTTAGGATCAGTTCCTCAATCTTCCCCGCTGAACAGGGTCCCTGCTGCTATTGATACAGTGCAGTAGAAATCTCACCAAAGGGTTAGGATCAGTTCCTCAATCTTCCCCGCTGAACAGGGTCCCTGCTCCTATTGATACAGTGCAGTAAAAATCTCACCAAAGGGTTAGGATCAGTTACCCAATCTTCCCCGCTGAACAGGGTCTGACGCTGCGGGCAGACTTTGGCTGTTTCGAATCTCCGGACCAGTCTGCAGTTATTCTGGTTGTCCCCTGCCCAAAGCCTCTTATCTAACCAGAGAGGACAGAGAGATAAGGGACCAAATACTCAAAGTCCAAAAAAAAAAAAAAAAAAAAAAATAAGGTTTGAAAACTGTGACTTTTTCGTACTACGTCTTTTTTTTGTTTGTTTAATTCGGTCTTGTTTGTGAATGGTGGTTCTGGCTTTTAATTCTCCTCAGTCTTTAGGGGTCTTATATAGCGACAAATCAGCATTCAAATAGAGAAAAAAAACCTCACATTTGTCCTTCCACTGTATGTCTGTCGATCGCTCTCTTTGTCGTCTTATCCCTTTGTCTGGGTGACTGTATTCTAAGCCTCTTATACATCAATGTCTCTCTGTGTCTCTGTCTCTCTGTCTCTCTGTCTGTCCTGCCTATCTTACCCACACTCTTGTCCCCCCCCCCCCACCCCCTTTTCCACCCCCACACACTATCTCTATCTTTTCTTTCCTCGCTTTATTTTTTTGCTCTGATCTCATACTCCTTCTCTCTATCCTCTGATACACCCCCTCGCTGTAAGTTAGTCACTGCGGCTTATGAAGGAGTGAAAGATTCTAAACCAAATCAAACCATTCTCTGGGGGTGAAAGATTCTAAACCAAATCAAATCATTCTTTGGGGGCGAAAGATTCTAAACCAAATCAAACCATTCTCTGGGGGCGAAAGATTCTAAACCAAATCAAATCATTCTCTGAGGGCGAAAGATTCTAAACCAAATCAAACCATTCTCTGGGGGCGAAAGATTCTAAACCAAATCAAATCATTCTCTGGGGGCGAAAGATTCTAAACCAAATCAAATCATTCTCTGAGGGTGAAAGATTCTAAACCAAATCAAATCATTCTCTGAGGGTGAAAGATTCTAAACCAAATCAAATCATTCTCTGGGGGTGAAAGCAACGGAAACGGCAAGGGAAAAAAAATAAAAAAAAAAACCACTTGACAGGTCAAAACGGGTTAAATTTCCTTCCTCATCGTACTTGATCAGGCTCCACTAGACCTGGGTCGTGACAAATGGTTCTAACGTGACCCTCTTCAAACACACACCACTAGAAAGTGTACTCCAGCGTGCATGGTGGAGAAAGATCCAGACACCGTGACAATTCGGACCAGCCCCACTTAACCGTAAAGTCGTTGAGTTGTTGAATACCAATGACTTGTAGAAATTCTGTGTGTGCCGCTGGGTTATCCAATACTTGAGGGATTCATGGTGGAGTTCTAATGAATGGGGATAGTGAATAGGATACACGCTGTGACGCATATATCTTCAGACTGGTGGGGAAAGGTTAAATTTTTGTTAAAATTAATCGAGATAAAATAATCTGCTAAATACAGGGTTACCGACGCAAGTACGAAAAAAGCACATGACCTTGTAATTGTCTGTCTGTCTCTCTTTTTCTCTCCTGCCTCTTGAGAAAATACCGTTAAAGTGAAATAGAGAGAGAGAGAAAGAGAGAGTTAGAAAGAGACAGAGAGACAGAGAAAAATAGAGAGAGAAAGATAGAAAGAAAGATAGAAGGGAGAATAAGAGAAAGAGAGAAATCGTCGTGTGAAAATTCCACAGATAAATCTTTACAAGAGATAAATCAAAACGTAGTAAGAGACGTGGATTCGTCGTTTTTTGCCCAGCAATGTTGGACGAAGCATCCCTAACAACACAGACCAATTATTGCACAATGACTGCTTGGGGTGTTTTCACTTCTAGTTGCTAGAAACTACGTGTATATCTGTTAGACTCAAAGTTACACGGGAGATACGCAGACCAGCTATAGAAGAATATGGCATGGGAAAAGTTAGAACATGTGGAAGGAGAGATGAGGAAAGCCAGGAACAGACAAAGAAACAGAATGATGAGAAAGAAATAAGAGGAGAGAGGCAGAGAGGGAACATGATTATATGGTTGGAGTTAATTGTAAGCAAATAGACAGGGAGAGGGAGAGAGAGAGAGAGAGAGAGAGAGAGAGAGAGAGAGAGAGAGAGAGAGAGAGAGAGAGGGTGAGAGAGAGAGAGAGAGGGTGTGAGAGAGAGAGAGGGTGAGAGAGAGAGGGTGAGAGAGAGGGTGAGAGAGAGGGTGAGAGAGAGGATGAGAGAGAGAGAGAGGGTGAGAGAGAAAGAGAGAGAGAGAGAGAGGGAGAGAGAGAGAGGGTGAGAGAGAGGGAGAGAGAGAAGGTGAGAGAGAGAGAAGGAGAGAGAGTATGAGAGAGAGAGAGAGAGAGAGAGAGTGTGAGAGAGAGGATGAGAGAGAGAAAGAGAGAGAGAGAGAGAGAGAGAGAGAGAGAGGATGAGAGGGAGAGAGAGAAAGAGAGAGAGAGAGGGTGAGAGAGAGGATGAGAGGGAGAGAGAGAGAGAGAGAGAGAGAGAGAGAGAGAGAGAGAGAGAGGGTGAGAGAGAGAAAGAGAGAGAGAGAGAGAGAGGGTGAGAGAGAGGATGAGAGGGAGAGAGAGAGAGAGAGAGAGAGAGAGGGTGAGAGAGAGGATGAGAGAGAGAGAGGAGAGGGAGGAACAGAGACTATATATTCAGGAGTCACTCACACCCAGGCATGACTCCCAGCAACAGAATCTGATAAACCTCCATATTTTAACGACTTGCCATCTGGCGTCCGTATCAAACTGTGACGCCTAATTGTTGTTTGAAGACGTTCTTTAATTTAATGTAGCCCTGCTAAGTGTTGTTTGAAGACGTTCCGTAATTTAATGTAGCCATGCTAACTGTTGTTTGAAGACGTTCTGTAATTTAATGTAGCCTGCTAACTGTTGTTTGAAGACGTTCTGTAATTTAATGTAGCCCTGCTAACTGTTGTTTGAAGACGTTCTGTAATTTAATGTAGCCCTGCTAACTATTGTTTGAAGACGTTCTGTAATTTAATGTAGCCTGCTAACTGTTGTTTGAAGACGTTCTGTAATTTAATGTAGCCTGCTAACTGTTGTTTGAAGACGTTCTATAATTTAATGTAGCCTGCTAACTGTTGTTTGAAGACGTTCTGTAATTTAATGTAGCCTGCTAACTGTTGTTTGAAGACGTTCTGTAATTTAATGTAGCATGTTAACTGTTGTTTGAAGACGTTCTGTAATTTAATGTAGCATGCTAACTGTTGTTTGAAGACGTTCTGTAATTTAATGTAGCCTGCTAACTGTTGTTTGAAGACGTTCTGTAATTTAATGTAGCCCTGCTAAGTGTTGTTTGAAGACGTTCTGTAATTTAATGTAGCATGCTAACTGTTGTTTGAAGACGTTCTGTAATTTAATGTAGCCTGCTAACTGTTGTTTGAAGACGTTCTGTAATTTAATGTAGCCCCGCTAGGATGTGTCGAGAACATTGGTAAAGTTAGAATCTATTTATACCCAGAGGATACAGTACAGCAATAGAAGCTATAAAAACATGGACGCTCGTTCTGAAATTCTTGTTTTAATAAAATAAATCTGCCACGTGGAAACTAAGATTTTTTACTGTATTTTTTTATCTCCTGTGTAGGATTTGTTACCCACAGAATTATGTTGATAGTTTTAGTATGAATCACCCTCGCTGTATTAACTTTGTCAAGATCTACACCAGTCCACCCTAAATGTCTCTTGAATTGATCTGGGTTTCAAGAATATATCTATGCGTCACACATTTACCCAAAGAAGCAATTTATATTTAATATTTTATTTACAGATTTATCTTCAAACTTCCGAGAATTGATATATTTATGATACCTACTAGATCTAGATATGATTCAAGGCACAGCTTCACAACCAATCAATGTTTCTACAATTCCAGATCTATTAATTTTTTAGTTATTGAATATAAAGATTTCAGTCTTACGTTTTGCGTTAAAAACAAAACAACAGCCCCGCTGTGAATTCAAAATATCCAAATATCAAATCATTCTATACCTTACGCATATTGTAGATAATTCTAGATCTCGATCCACACGGTGTTAAATTTATTCTACACTCATACTTACTACAACCACTGGTTGCCAAACCGCGTGTGGTTTACGGTCAAACCATTCAGCGTTCACGCCCTGCTGAGGCTCACGCTAAAGAACCACAGAGAATGTAGTTATTGCATGGAGAGGTTTGCCAGTTTCTATTCTGACAGCGCCAGGCTAGGCTAGAACAGATCTGGGTTACATTCCACGACATACATGACGCGCGCACGTACATACAGACTGAGAGATAAACAAGTTTGTGAATGTCGGCGGGATGGCGCAGTGACAGTTCTCTGGATCGAGATAACCCTGACCTCGTCACGTGAAAAATTTCATTTACTCTGCAGGACTTGTCTTCGGGTAAGAAACTTAGGGGACGTTATGTTCGCGACAAAAAACCAAACCGACACGGTTGGGGTCTGGAGTAGTCGGCCCTGATTTGGTGATAAGGTGACTGTGGCAAGCTGAGAGAGAGGAAGGAGAGAGAGAAAGAGAGAGAGAGAGAGAGAGAGAGAGAGAGAGAGAGAGAGAGAGAGAGAGAGAGAGAGATATATATATATATATATATATATATATATATATATTGAGAGAGAGAGAGAGAGAGAGAGAGAGAGAGAGAGAGAGAGAGGGGGGGGGGGGAGAAGGTGAGAGAGAAAAAGATAGATGGAGCAAGTGGGAGAGATTGAGGGAGCGGGAGTGAGGGTAAGAAAGAGAGAGAAAAAGATAGATGGAGCAAGTGGGAGAGATTGAGGGAGCGGGAGTGAGGGTAAGAAAGAGAGAGAAAAAGATACAGGGAGGAAGAGCGACAGAGTGGGAGAAAGGGAGAAAGAGGGAGGGAGTGAGAGAAAGAGATAGGGAGAGAGAGAGAGAGAAGGAGAGATAATTCGAGAATGAGATAAATGTACAGATATATAATTATGTTATAGTCTTTCTTTCCTAGTTTTGTCCTGCATTAGAGAGTCCACTCTCGCCAGTATAGTTATAGATAGATAGATAGATAGATAGATAGATAGATAGATAAATAGATAGATAGATAGATAGATAGATAGATAGATAGATAGATAGATAGATAGATAGATAGATAGATAGATAGATAGATAGATAGATAGATAGATAGATAGATAGATAAATAGATAGATAGATAGATAGATAGATAGATAGATAGATAGATAGATAGATAGCTAATTATCGTTAAATAGATAGATATATAGATAGATAGATAGATAGATAGCTAATAGACCATTAAGTAGATAGATAGATAAATAGATAGATAGATAGATAATAGATCGTTAAATAGATAGATAGATAGATAGATAGATAGATAGCTAGCTAATTATCGTTAAATAGATAGATAGATAGAGAGATAGATTGATAGATAGCTAGCTAATTATCGTTAAATAGATAGATAGATAGTTAATAGATCGTTAAATAGATAGATAGATAGATAGATAGATAGCTAGCTAGCTAATTATCGTTAAATAGATAGATAGATAGAGAGATAGATAGATAGATAGCTAGCTAATTATCGTTAAATAGATAGATAGATAGAGAGATAGATTGATAGATAGATAGATAGATAGATAGATAGCTAATAGACCATTAAGTAGATAGATAGTTAATAGATCGTTAAATAGATAGATAGATAGATAGATAGATAGATAGAAAGATAGATAGATAGATAGATAGATAGATAGATAGATAGAAAGACAGATCAATCAATAGAAATGGTATGTGTTAATGAGTACACTTTGGTTAAGGTGTATACTGAGTGTGTGAGGAGAAAGGGGAGGGGGGGGGAATCAGCCCTCTTCTTCCTAACTACTAAGAATAAACGAGGATAAAGAACTGTAGCTCAGAGGAGGAGAACTGTTCCCCAAGTCATGCATGGCTTTGACAAATCTCTGATCTCATGCACAAGATGCTAAACTTTACTTCATTGTTACGTTTCAGCTTTAATCAAAGTAACGATGATATTTTCGCGTTTCTGCTGATTTTTTTTTTTTTTTTTTGGTTTGAGTGGGTGTTTAGGCATGACAAGGACTGGTGAAACAAAACTCGGAAACGGTTCTCAAAAATACCGGAACACGATAAACTGACGCTTGTTTATTTCTTTATTCTTTAATCTATTCATTATAAAACTGGAATGTCCGTGGAGGGAATAAAATTACCCTACAGGTGGGCGCACCTTCCATCAGAAACCAAGAATTCCCCCTACCCCCTCCACCCACCCACACACACACACACACACGCACACAGTGAAATTCACTGATGTGTGGTCCCCAGTGATCTATTGTTAGTAACGTTCTATTTTTTATACATCACTGGTGATCCCATAAAATAACACACTAGATTGGTGCACACAGAGTCTAAGTGTTCCTAAGTTATAATTACCATTTTTCTTATTGACACACTCCATCCAAGAATGATCTAATGAAAAAAATATAAAAGTTTTCAACTCTAAAACTCCCAGAAGTTTTGCCCAAAGAAATGTTTCTCCTATCACCGTGGAACAAGCAGTCATAGAGAAAAGTTTACCAGATCTAGCTTGTTTTCTCTCCCTAATTTGTTGCCTTTAATTGCTTGATACTTAAGTTTCTCTGGGGAGTCTTATACTATTCACCAACTGATGGAGATAAAACACGACTGCACGGCTGGTGGTCTAGTAATTAAACACGCAATGGAGATAAAAAAAACAACATCCCTTAGCTGGCTTAGAGAGCTTATGCGGAAGTCGCGGGTTCGATTCTATATTTGTCGGCTAGTTGTAAGTGTGGGGTCCCATCACGACCTCTAGCTGTGCCCTGCTCGATAGCTCTCCAGACCTAGAGCACACTTCATAATGGACTAGTTTTATCAGACAAATACATTTAAAGGAGTAATGTCAAGAACAAAACATAAATACACGCTCATTTTTTTTTACTGAAGGAAAAAAAATGAAAAGCTGCAAAACCTAATCTGTTTGTCGTTGCTCGAGGAACTCAAACTTTCGCTTCTCACAGGAGAGCTCAGATGATGAGACCCACACTATTTCCAGAGAATCGTTGGGTTTGAACCCGAGAAGAAACTCCGAGGTGGTGTGTTAACACGTGGACCACATCCTCTCAGCATAATATTACCGAAGCCACCAATTACTAACGTCAACAAATCCTGTTTCACAGAGATAGACTAGACAGTCTTTCCTTCCTG
>JAWDGP010003967.1:5000-17500 GCA_033675545.1 Elysia crispata | reverse complement strand
GTTTCTGTTAGAATTGTTATTGTTTCTATTAGAATTGTTATTGTTTCTATTAGAATTGTTATTGTTTCTATTAGAATTGATATTGTCTCTATTCGAATTGTTATTGTTTCTATTAGAATTGTTATTGTTTCTATTAGAAGTTCATATCAGAATGCTTTGCAACATATAATTATGTAATTAGGGGAAATAACTATAATAATGTATTTTCCCTACTCTATCTTTACTTTTAAAACACTCACTAAAAAGCTGTGAATATCCATATAAAGTGCAGAAAGGTTCACCGCATGGCGGGAAATTCCAAGCTAAAATTAACACACATCACAACACATGAATTATTTTTTATCTTTTCGCGACAAATTCCCTCCTTTACCTAAAGAAAAATAGCTAATCTGTTTCTCATCACACATAGATAGAACCACAAGAAATATTTCTGAGAAAATTCTTCATCCACTGATACCAACGTGTTGACGAATTGACGCTAAAGCTTGAACATAACTGAACACACAACCAGTGACCTATTTCTCTGTCTGCGGCTCTGAGTCTGTAAGAAAATCGACCGACTTAGAATGGTTGTCCTCTAGCCTCGCACCTCCCGGCCGCCCACGATGTTTTCATCGGTTATTGATTCCTGGGGCCACGTGGAAAACTTCGCAGTTTATGGTGAGGTAGTGGAGGTGGCGCACTGTGTTGATCAAACATCAACAATCAAATGTTTCATTGACCCATCGATTGATTGATGCTGTACTATATACTTTGCCACACAGCTGAACGCTGGAGGGAGAGAAGGGAATGGGGAAACCAAGAAACCAAACAATGAAAAACAACCCGTAGACCATAAGAAGTTCTCGCTCTTTACCCGAACTAGACCGAACTTTAGAGCCAGCAGTGTTAAGCTACATGTAGGTCAAAATCTAGAACAGGGAATCGATCTGTCTGTTATCGCGCCAAACGAGGTATGGACTCACACAAACAAGATCACGGTGACCTACATCTGAACCAGCGAGAAGAGGATCATTATCGAGAACTAGGTTTATATAACACAGACACGCTTCTAATTCTGGTCTAGGTTTATATAACACAGACACGCTTCTAATTCTGGTCTAGGTTTATATAACACAGACACGCTTCTAATTCTGGTCTAGGTTGGATATACACTTCGCAGATTTCCGTGACATAT
Organism: Elysia crispata; assembly: GCA_033675545.1. Lineage (NCBI taxonomy): Eukaryota > Metazoa > Mollusca > Gastropoda > Plakobranchidae > Elysia > Elysia crispata. The sequence continues at coordinate 16,323 of JAWDGP010003967.1, read as the reverse complement.
CGATAGAAACTATAGCCTCAGTTTGATATAAATATGGCAGATTTCCGTGACATATCGATAGAAACTATAGCCTCAGTTTGATATACATATGGCATGTTTCTGTGACTTATCGATAGAAACTATAGCCTCAGTTTGATATACATATGGCATGTTTCTGTGACTTATCGATAGAAACTATAGCCTCAGTTTGATATACATATGGCATGTTTCTGTGACTTATCGATAGAAACTATAGCCTCAGTTTGGTATACATATGGCATGTTTCTGTGACTTATCGATAGAAAGTCCGTTTTATTCGCTTGACTCATAATCCTTTGAACTTAGGCGACCAGACAAGATGAAGTAGAAGTATTTTCCTCGCAAGAATTTTAAAATTCTTTCCACAGGTTTTATTTATAGAAGTAGCTGATCTCATCACAGAAATAAACCTGCTTCTCCCTGAAAATCTTTCCATAGGTTTTATTTATAGAAGTAGCTGATCTCATCACAGAAATAAACCTGCTTCTCCCTGAAAATCTTTCCACAGGTTTTATTTATAGAAGTAGCTGATCTCATCACAGAAATAAACCTGCTTCTCCCTGAAAATCTTTCCACAGGTTTTATTTATAGAAGTAGCTGATCTCATCACAGAAATAAACCTGCTTCTCCCTGAAAATCTTTCCACAGGTTTTATTTATAGAAGTAGCTGATCTCATCACAGAAATAAACCTGCTTCTCCCTGAAAATCTTTCCATAGGTTTTATTTATAGAAGTAGCTGATCTCATCACAGAAATAAACCTGCTTCTCCCTGAAAATCTTTCCACAGGTTTTATTTATAGAAGTAGCTGATCTCATCACAGAAATAAACCTGCTTCTCCCTGAAAATCTTTCCACAGGTTTTATTTATAGAAGTAGCTGATCTCATCACAGAAATAAACCTGCTTCTCCCTGAAAATCTTTCCACAGGTTTTATTTATATAAGTAGCTGATCTCATCACAGAAATAAACCTGCTTCTCCCTGAAAATCTTTCCATAGGTTTTATTTATATAAGTAGCTGATCTCATCACAGAAATAAACCTGCTTCTCCCTGAAAATCTTTCCATAGGTTTTATTTATATAAGTAGCTGATCTCATCACAGAAATAAACCTGCTTCTCCCTGAAAATCTTTCCATAGGTTTTATTTATAGAAGTAGCTGATCTCATCACAGAAATAAACCTGCTTCTCCCTGAAAATCTTTCCATAGGTTTTATTTATAGAAGTAGCTGATCTCATCACAGAAATAAACCTGCTTCTCCCTGAAAATCTTTCCACAGGTTTTATTGATATAAGTAGCTGATCTCATCACAGAAATAAACCTGCTTCTCCCTGAAAATCTTTCCACAGGTTTTATTTATAGAAGTAGCTGATCTCATCACAGAAATAAACCTGCTTCTCCCTGAAAATCTTTCCACAGGTTTTATTGATATAAGTAGCTGATCTCATCACAGAAATAAACCTGCTTCTCCCTGAAAATCTTTCCACAGGTTTTATTGATATAAGTAGCTGATCTCATCACAGAAATAAACCTGCTTCTCCCTGAAAATCTTTCCACAGGTTTTATTTATAGAAGTAGCTGATCTCATCACAGAAATAAACCTGCTTCTCCCTGAAAAATCTTTCCACAGGTTTTATTGATAGAAGTAGCTGATCTCATCACAGAAATAAACCTGCTTCTCCCTGAAAATCTTTCCACAGGTTTTATTGATATAAGTAGCTGATCTCATCACAGAAATAAACCTGCTTCTCCCTGAAAATCTTTCCACAGGTTTTATTTATAGAAGTAGCTGATCTCATCACAGAAATAAACCTGCTTCTCCCTGAAAATCTTTCCACAGGTTTTATTGATATAAGTAGCTGATCTCATCACAGAAATAAACCTGCTTCTCCCTGAAAATCTTTCCACAGGTTTTATTGATATAAGTAGCTGATCTCATCACAGAAATAAACCTGCTTCTCCCTGAAAATCTTTCCACAGGTTTTATTGATATAAGTAGCTGATCTCATCACAGAAATAAACCTGCTTCTCCCTGAAAATCTTTCCACAGGTTTTATTTATATAAGTAGCTGATCTCATCACAGAAATAAACCTGCTTCTCCCTGAAAATCTTTCCACAGGTTTTATTGATAGAAGTAGCTGATCTCATCACAGAAATAAACCTGCTTCTCCCTGAAAATCTTTCCACAGGTTTTAGTGATATAAGTAGCTGATCACATCACAGAAATAAACCTGCTTCTCCCTGAAAATCTTTCCACAGGTTTTATTGATATAAGTAGCTGATCTCATCACAGAAATAAACCTGCTTCTCCCTGAAAATCTTTCCACAGGTTTTATTGATATAAGTAGCTGATCTCATCACAGAAATAAACCTGCTTCTCCCTGAAAATCTTTCCACAGGTTTTATTGATATAAGTAGCTGATCTCATCACAGAAATAAACCTGCTTCTCCCTGAAAATCTTTCCACAGGTTTTATTGATATAAGTAGCTGATCTCATCACAGAAATAAACCTGCTTCTCCCTGAAAATCTTTCCACAGGTTTTATTGATATAAGTAGCTGATCTCATCACAGAAATAAACCTGCTTCTCCCTGAAAATCTTTCCACAGGTTTTATTGATATAAGTAGCTGATCTCATCACAGAAATAAACCTGCTTCTCCCTGAAAATCTTTCCACAGGTTTTATTGATATAAGTAGCTGATCTCATCACAGAAATAAACCTGCTTCTCCCTGAAAATCTTTCCACAGGTTTTATTGATATAAGTAGCTGATCTCATCACAGAAATAAACCTGCTTCTCCCTGAAAATCTTTCCACAGGTTTTATTGATATAAGTAGCTGATCTCATCACAGAAATAAACCTGCTTCTCCCTGAAAATCTTTCCACAGGTTTTATTGATATAAGTAGCTGATCTCATCACAGAAATAAACCTGCTTCTCCCTGAAAATCTTTCCACAGGTTTTATTGATATAAGTAGCTGATCTCATCACAGAAATAAACCTGCTTCTCCCTGAAAATCTTTCCACAGGTTTTATTGATATAAGTAGCTGATCTCATCACAGAAATAAACCTGCTTCTCCCTGAAAATCTTTCCACAGGTTTTATTGATATAAGTAGCTGATCTCATCACAGAAATAAACCTGCTTCTCCCTGAAAATCTTTCCACAGGTTTTATTGATATAAGTAGCTGATCTCATCACAGAAATAAACCTGCTTCTCCCTGAAAATCTTTCCACAGGTTTTATTGATATAAGTAGCTGATCTCATCACAGAAATAAACCTGCTTCTCCCTGAAAATCTTTCCACAGGTTTTATTGATATAAGTAGCTGATCTCATCACAGAAATAAACCTGCTTCTCCCTGAAAATCTTTCCACAGGTTTTATTTATATAAGTAGCTGATCTCATCACAGAAATAAACCTGCTTCTCCCTGAAAATCTTTCCACAGGTTTTATTTATATAAGTAGCTGATCTCATCACAGAAATAAACCTGCTTCTCCCTGAAAATCTTTCCATAGGTTTTATTTATAGAAGTAGCTGATCTCATCACAGAAATAAACCTGCTTCTCCCTGAAAATCTTTCCACAGGTTTTATTTATAGAAGTAGCTGATCTCATCACAGAAATAAACCTGCTTCTCCCTGAAAATCGACAAAACCCGTAAATCAGGAAACTTTCTCCCAGACCAGGTACAGAATCAAAGACCCGGTGATTGGTTCAAGAGATTTTCGTTTTCGAGGTTTTCTATTGATATAAACGAGCTGTCGGCACTTCTTCCTATTCGAGATGTTTCCCCCTTAGCTTTTGGCTCACCTAGCGGTTCCTGTTTGCGAGAGCTACACGGTGGTAGCAACACAACACGATATTGTGGGAGACTAGGAAGAACAGTTTCACATCTCAGTGAAACGTGCTATTATTAGAAAACCCATTTCGACATTTCCCAAGATTAAAAAAAAAAATAGAAAGTTATTTTCAAGAACGCATGCACTGGCGCTGTACTTCGAGCAACTTCAATTAAACTAAAGACTGGGCGGCTCGTCCTAGTCATCATCACTGACAGAAAGTTGAAAGATAGAATACAAAGATAAACGCTAGTAGAAAAACGATTTTCAGAGAATTATCGCGCTATTAAAAACAAATCGCTTTCAATCTTTACAGTGACCAGTTTTTGCTGCAGACTGACCTTGATCCCTTCAGCTCTTTAAACTTTGTTAAGTTCAGTAACCTCTGTATCACAGAGCGTGATTACAGCTTTAAACTTTGTTAAGTTCAGTAACCTCTGTATCACAGAGCGTGATTACAGCTTTAAACTTTGTTAAGTTCAGTAACCTCTGTATCACAGAGCGTGATTACAGCTTTACAAAGTAGAACATATCGAAAGAGGAAATAGCGAGGGATTTGTATTCATCAACAGGTAACTGTGTAGTGTGTTCAATCTAATAGTGAATTACAATTAAATAGCTGAACAAAGAACCAACGATTATTACTCTCTTTTTTGATCTTTAGCACAAGCTCTGTGAAAACTGACCTTGAGATCACCGCTACTGGTGGAATGGGGTTATAATAAATACTTGAGCGACCAACCGCTCATTCAAATAAAGCCAGTCTTCCAAGGAGAATAACAAGAAAAACAACCGAGAAATTCCAGCAAACGTAACGGGTCTTCCCGATTCACTCCCTTAGACTGTAAAGTTTGGGCACATTCAAGTCAGAACTTGTGACAGCTGCCCAGCCTCGGTTTCATCTTGCTTGAAGGTTTAGCAGGAAATTTACGACAGGCATCTCCTTCTTTCTGTATGAAATTAATCTATAGCTTTGGGAAGTTTATGTTGGTCTCAGGCAAAAATTTTCCTTGAAAAGAATTTCTAGATGTTAATTTCATTCTATAAAAAATTAAGAATTTGCCGTACCTTAATCAAAATTTTTTTTTGTCTTGCTAATGGGTCTCTATTTTTACTTATATCATGTGTTATTCTTTATGTTTGACTGTTCGCCGTCTGATTTTTGTACTTTTGTTCTCTCTCCCTCTTTTTTCCCCCTCCCCCCTCTCTCTCTCTTTCTCTCTGTCTCTCTTTCCCCCTCTCTCTCTCTCTCCCTGTCTCTCACATTCCCTCTCCCTGTCTCTCTCTCTCTCTCTCTCTCTCTCTCTCTCTCTCTCTCTCTCTCTCATCTCTCATTTCCCTTGTTTATTTTATGAAACTTATACTTTTTTGTACCCCCTCTGCTGGTTTCCCTCATATTTTAATTCGAATTGTGTGAAATATTTTCTAAAATATAACTACAATTAACGCTCATCTGAAGATACATCTCAAAGTTCATATCAGTTAAAATGAACTAGGAAATTCATGTGCACAAAACCTGTCTATGAATTCATTGAAACAACCTTGGAAGGACGCATCGCTCAGAGAATGAGAGTCGAAGGATAAACATGACGTCGGAGAAAAATTATCAAACAGTGTGCTTACAAATATCTGTCGGAAAGAAAAATAGAATTCATGATCGGCGAGCGAGAAAATAAAAGAGAAAGATATAAGGACCAGACGGCAGAAAGAAAATTGAAAAAAAAACAACAAAACAACAAAAACCTGCTGTTCTGCAAAGAAATGAAAAGACTCAAATTTGGAATTATTGCATCCGGAATCTCTCCTCCATACGACTGAAAAACTCCCTGTCTCTCTCTCTCTGTCTCTGTGTCTCTCTCACTCTCTCTCTGTCTCTGTCTCTCTCTCTGTATAACTCAGCTCTGTATTTCTCCGTCTCTCTCCCTGTTTATCTATGTCTGTCTGTCTGTCTGTCTGTCTCACTCTCTCTCTGTCTCTGTCTCTGTGTCTCTCTCACTCTCTCTCTGTCTCTGTCTCTGTCTCTGTGTCTCTCACTCTCTCTCTCTCTCACTCTCTCTCTCTGTATAACTCAGCTCTGTATTTCTCCGTCTCTCTCCCTGTTTATCTATGTCTGTCTGTCTGTCTCTCTCTCTCTCTGTCTCTCTCTCTGTGTCTCTCTCTCTGTGTCTCTCTGTGTCTCTCTCTCTGTGTCTCTCTCTCTCTCTCTGTGTCTCTCTCTGTGTGTGTGTCTCTCTCTCTCTCTCTCTCTCTTCCTCTCTCCTCAGTTTCCTTTCACAAAAAAAGAAAAGAAAGAAAACCACGTCTCTATAGGCGGAAGCCCTGTTCAAGAGTGGTGAATGTGATGGACCTGGAGTTACCTCCGTCAGACCCTGAGGGGGCGACACCGACATGTTGCGTGGCCACCTGAGTCCTTCATCCAGATCCAGTTAGCATCCCTGGCAGCGCAGATCTCTATCTCTCCAGTTCGGCCACCAGATGACCATTGTCCAGTCATGTCGAACCTTGCTGGTTAATGACCTCTTGGTCCACCTCTCACAAGTCAGAAAATTGCCCCACCCCTCCCCTTTAAACCCTGCCCCACGTCCGCTCTCTTTGTGGAGGAGGAGAGGGAGAGGGTTTGAGCAAAAAAAAAAAAAAAAAAAAAAAAAATTGGGGGGGGGGGGGGGGGGGGGGGGGTTTGGGAAGATAAAGATATGAAAAAAGGGAGAATAGGGTCAGGGGTTGGTTGTGAGGACAAGGAGAAGGAAGGTGAGTTACTTCTTCTAAAAGGAAAAGGTAAAAATAGTTAAAAAAAACAAACAAACAAACAAAAAAATCCAACAAAAAAAAAAAAACAACAACAACAAAAAACAGCAACAAAAGGAAATAAGCCTAAAACAAACAGACACAGACAGACAGACAGACACACACACACAGATAAACAACATGAATAGATGTAATCATGATGAAATCATGATGTGTGCACCACCGCTTCCTCTCGATTCTTTGATTATTATCAGGGTAAACATGTTGCAACATAATCCACTTCAGATTATCTCCCCGAATGTAATATTATCTCCCCCATTGTAATATTACGGTGACCACAGCGTTCTTGAGGATGACTAGCACCACAACATTCAGTGACGTAGAACGTCCGAATTTATCTCAATCTTTCGTCTGCTACAGTAACTGTCTGGTCAGGTTGTTGTGGTTGTTCATCTTTTGATATTTCATAAGCCATTTACAGAGGAAGAAGAAGACGAAGAAGAAGACGAAGAAGAAGAAGAAGAAGAAGAAGAAGAAGAAGAAGAAGAAGAAGAAGAAGAAGAAGAAGAAGAAGAAGAAGAAGAAGAAGAAGAAGAAGAAGAAGAAGAAGGAAGAGGAGCAGGAGGAGGAGGAAGAGGAGGAGGAGGAGGAGGAGGAGAAGAAGAAGAAGAAGAAGGAGGAGGAGGAGGAGGAGGAGGAGGAGGAGGAGGAGGAGGAGGAGGAGGAGGAGGAGGAGGTGGAGGATGAGAAGAAGGAGGAGGAGAAGAAGAAGAAGAAAAAGAAGAAAAAAAGATAACAAAAGATACAAATGGACACATTTAGATAAAGAGATAGAGAAAGCGAGAGAGACACAGACAGAGAAAGAGAGAGAGAGAGAGAGAGAGAGAGAGAGAGAGAGAGAGAGAGAGAGAGAGAGAGAGAGAGAGAGAGAGAGAGAGAGAGAGAGAGAGAGAGGAATATAGTGATAAACACACACATACATCGATTCTGTCATTCTGATTTTTTATTAAAAAATATCAGACATACAAACACTGAATAATAAAGATTAAAAAAAATTGAATTATTAGTAAAAAAAAAAAAAAAGCAAAATTAAAGAAATGATCCCCTCGCAAGTGTCTGCTGTTTTTGACACTGAGGCGCAGTTTTTCCAAGCCGTGGTCAATACCCTGAACCGCCTGAGTCAGCACGCAGATAGCAAGCTCAGTAGAAAACAAGAATAAAGAAAAGTATCCCCGCCAAAAAAACAAACAAAACAACAAAAACAAACAAATGATCAACCGAAAACAACAACAACAACAACAACAACAACAACAACACTAACAAAAAGCAAAGAAACAAAGAGTGACCACGTATGGCTCTGACAACCCAAGTCCTGCCAATTTTCTGCCTCTATGAGAATCACAGCGAGATTTTCTGGTTCAATCTTACCGCTAGAAGAAGACTTGCACTTAGACAGACACAGACACATAAGTTTTGGTTTTACGTCCATGTTCCTACTCGGCGGATGTGTGACAAAAAAAACCCAAAAACAACAACAACAAAAAACTACTACTACTACTACTACTACTACTACTACTACTACTACTACTACTACTACTACTACTACTACTACTACTACTACTACTACTACTACTACTACTACTACTACTACTACTACTACTACTACTACTACTACTACTACTACTACTACTACTACTACTACTACTACTACTACTACTACTACTACTACTACTACTACTAAACGCTCACACACATGTATATTATTATATATATCTCGACATGATAGAGTTAACAAGACCGTTCCAATAAAGAAATCAGCCTCAATATTAATTCTATTTATTTCATTCATATAATAATAGAGAGAAGAAACACGCAAACAAAACAGATCAGCTGAACTTAACCGCTCTAACTCTAATAATCAGTCCCAGGTGACCTCCGTTTTCAATGTGAAATCGACCCAAAATCTCAAGGCAGCTTTGGACAGCAGCGATGAGGACGAAGATGTAGATCTAGTTTGGAGTTGGCCGACAACGATGGTGCCACGCCTTACATCAGCGGGCTCAGCTACAGTACTGTTTGTGTGAGAACGCTTTTTAACGTATAACAGGATAGTTTCGCAAAGTTATCTTCACAAATATAAGTTATTTTCTCACAAGGTGCTTTCGAAAATAATAATGGAAGTAATAATGACAATCAACAAGATTTAAGAGATAACGCCAATGAACAAGGGATAAGATATAACACCATTGGACAGGGGATAAGATATAACGCCATTGGACAGGAGAAAAAATATAACGCCATTGGACAGGGGATAAGATATAACGCCAATGAACAACGGATAAGATATAACGCCAATGAACAACGGATAAGATATAACGCCAATGAACAAGGGATAAGATATAACGCCAATGAACAAGGGATAAGATATAACGCCAATGAACAAGGGATAAGATATAACGCCAATGAACAACGGATAAGATATAACGCCAATGAACAAGGGATAAGATATAACGCCAATGAACAAGGGATAAGATATAACGCCAATGAACAACGGATAAGATATAACGCCAATGAACAAGGGATAAGATATAACGCCAATGAACAACGGATAAGATATAACGCCAATGAACAAGGGATAAGATATAACGCCAATGGACAACGGATAAGATATAACGCCAATGGACAGGGGATAAGATATAACGCCAATGAACAACGGATAAGATATAACGCCCATGAACAACGGATAAGATATAACGCCAATGGACTTGGGATAAGAGATAACGCCGATGGACAGGGGATAAGATATAACGCCAATGAACAACGGATAAGAAATAACGCCAATGAACAACGGATAAGATATAACGCCTATGAACAACGGATAAGATATAACGCCAATGAACAACGGATAAGATATAACGCCAATGAACAACGGATAAGATATAACGCCAATGAACAACGGATAAGATATAACGCCAATGGACAGGGGATAAGATATAACGCCAATGAACAAGGGATAAGATATATCGCCAATGGACAACGGATAAGATATAACGCCAATGGACAGGGGATAAGATATAACGCCCATGAACAACGGATAAGATATAACGCCAATGGACTTGGGATAAGAGATAACGCCGATGGACAGGGGATAAGAGATAACGCCATTGGATAAGGGATAAGATATAACGCCAATGAACAACGGATAAGATATAACGCCAATGGACAAGGGATAAGATATAACGCCAATGGACAAGGGATAAGATATAACGCCAATGGACAGGGGATAAGATATAACGTCAATGGACAAGGGATAAGATATAACGCCAATAAACAAGGGATAAGATATAACGCCAATGAACAACGGATAAGATATAACGCCAATGAAAAACGGATAATATATATCGCCAATGAACAACGGAGAAGATATAACGCCAATGAACAACTGATAAGATATAACGCCTATGAACAACGGATAAGATATAACGCCAATGGACAGGGGATAAGATATAACGCCAATGAACAACGGATAAGATATAACGCCAATGAACAACGGATAAGATATAACGCCAATGGACAGGGGATAAGAGATAACGCCGATGGACAGGGGATAAGAGATAACGCCATTGGATAAGGGATAAGATATAACGCCAATGAACAACGGATAAGATATAACGCCAATGGACAAGGGATAAGATATAACGCCAATGGACAAGGGATAAGATATAACGCCAATGAACAACGGATAAGTTATAACGCCGGAAAATGGACAGGGGATAAGGCCGCATAACGCCGATGGACAACGGATAAGATATAACGCCCATGAACGCGGATAAGATATAACGCCAATGAACGAAAGGATAAGATATAACGCCGATGGACGACTGACGAAGATATAACGCCATTGGATAAAGGATAAGGCTAACGCCAATGAACAGCAGATGAGATATAACGCCAATGAACAAGGGATAAGATATAACGCCAATGGACAACGGATAAGATATAACGCCAATGGACAAGGGATAAGATATAACGCCAATAAACAAGGGATAAGATATAACGCCAATGAACAACGGATAAGATATAACGCCAATGAAAAACGGATAAGATATAACGCCAATGAACAACGGATAAGATATAACGCCAATGGACAAGGGATAAGATATAACGCCAATGGACAGGGGATAAGATATAACGCCAATGGACAAGGGATAAGATATAACGCCAATGGACAGGGGATAAGATATAACGCCAATGGACAGGGGATAAGATATAACGCCAATGGACAAGGGATAAGATATAACGCCAATAAACAACGGATAAGATATAACGCCAATGAACAACGGATGAACCATAACGCCAGCCGAAAAACGGATAATATATATCGCCAATGAACGCTGAAGAAGAATATAACGCCAATGGACAAGGGATAAGATATAACGCCAATGAACAACGGATGAGATATGACGCCAATGGACAGGGGATAAAGATGTCATAACGCCAATGAACATGGATAAGATATTACGCCAATGAACAACGGATAAGATATAACGCCAATGGAAAACGGATAAGATATAACGCCAATGAACAACGGATAAGATATAACGCCAATGAACAACTGATAAGATATAACGCCTATGAACAACGGATAAGATATAACGCCAATGAACAACGGATAAGATATAACGCCAATGAACAACGGATAAGATATAACGCCAATG
>JAWDGP010003966.1:37500-67941 GCA_033675545.1 Elysia crispata | reverse complement strand
TGCTCAACGAGAGGCCGGTCGCCTTTCACAACGAGACGGCAATATCGCTGTTATTATGAGGCCGAGGCAGGAGAGAAGAGGAGAGGCGCAAGATGGAAAAAGAAAGACATAGAGAGAGATTTTAAAAGATAGACAAACAGACTATAAATCAGAGAGATACTCAGGTACACGTTTACATAATATATAAAGCAAAGATACAATCAGAAAGAAAGACAGAAAGCCAGCAGGCAGACAGTCAGACAGACAGACAGACAGACACTCAGATATAGCGATGGTCAGAACGAGAGATAGAGAGCTATATGTTACCATCATTCATTTTTTCAAGCAAACACATTCCCAAGTTAAAAACGGTTTTCCTCTCTACTGACGGTCACAAGTGATTGATTTATGTTTTGTATTGTTTGACCAGTGTCCTTAAACTTGTTCCAACTTAAACCTCAATATAGAAAGGAAAACGGAATTTGAACATAATTTTATAATTTTGTTTTCTTCTTTACCCTTTTTCTCATACACAACAATTGTAGAAAACAGAGTGATCATGGAAATCTTACTTTATAATATTTCATTTTATAAAACACGGGTGATTGCGAGTTTTGAACCCATTTCTACAGTTTTACATAAAGTTCAAACTTACACAGTTAGTATAGACTTTGAGGTGGTACTGGCGCCTCTGGTACTTGCAGAAGCTCGGTGGCGAGCTATCCTTTATTTGCCGCAAGTTTTTTTTAGTATCTCCCTTTTCACAGAGTGGTTTCCCTTTAATATTTCTAAGGGGCATAATCTACTTAATTGTCAGAATTTATCACATTTTATTAATTATTTTTTCTTACTTATCTCCCCCCCCCCAAACATTTTTTTTTAATTCGTGCATTCCCCGCTATCAAGTCTCATAATCGAAGTTCTCAGTTAGATTTAAAACCTCAATGTCACTGTCCATTACGTTACAGGGGCTTGCTAATATAATAAAAAAAATACCCTTTCCTCTAGAGTCTATATTACTAGGCGGTGAAATCTTTCAGGTTTTTTTTTTTTAATCAATTGACATATTTCATATACGGCAAGATATTTGAGGTAATATCTAGTAAATTAAGCAGATGCTTTAAATGTTGTTGTGGAAGAAAGAAAAATACATCAAAATGTTCGAGCAATCAAACTATTCGGTTGAAACCAAAAGGTGTACAGGGAAATGCTGATATGGGATGAAAGTTTTATACAAGCCACTAACTGCCTCTGAAAGCTGAAAACGGTGATCTGTGGGGATCATTGCCCAGTTGAGTAAAAATTAAATACAATAAAAGTCTAATATCAGCTTAGAACAGACTGGTTTTTATCATTCAATAAATGGAATCATACATTCGAGATATAAATCTATTTGGAGCACTTTCTTTCTCTTTTAAGTGAACGTAGTAAGGCTAGAATAAAGCAATGTGCATGTGGAGTCTGCCCGGCAAATACAACCACAGGATCAACATTTCAGTGTGTGTGAGTGTGTGTTCATAAAGCCTAAGGTAAGAAAAGAAAAGAAAAACAAACAACTGTTTACAATTTTCATTGGGGTCCTCTTGAATGTTGGATTTTTCTTTCACAAAACAAGAGATCAGCCAAAGCAGGAGAATAACAGCAACAAGCTCAGGTTTTGCTAGATCAACATAGGAACTGAATGCTAAATACAGACAGGGTTTAGCAGTGAAATAATTAGGCCTTTAAAACAAATTGAATTAACATATAATCCTAGAAAAGTCCTACAGATTAGCAAAGTGGTATTGTTTTAAAGTCATTATAAAGCTCAGTCTCCTTGACAGAAAAATACGCGCTGTGTTTACATTTCATAAGTCGCTTGAAAAGATTGTATATTTCTGAAACGTATAACTTTCATCTATGATGAAAACAAATGTCGTGCTAGCTTAATAATCTGCTCCCCTATAAGTTGAAAGAGGCAGATTAGATGGTAATGATTTGATCTACTAGTGTCTAAACAAACCGCCTTGATCAATGACGTGAATAAAGTATCAAATAAAACGTTGTCTATGTTACGCAATCTAGTGTCACGTGTTTCTTATAAATTTTCGAAAAAAATAATTCACATATCAAAAATCTTTGCACAAGGAAAAAGGCCATACAAGATAAAGTTTCTCTAGGAAAACTCAGATATCATTGTATGGATCACAAGATGATCACGTTTTTAGAAAGGAATGGGATATGATCTAAATATTTCGAAATGAGTATCGACGGCTGTTGAAGATATTTTTTTTACATGTAGATTAGTATTTCATTACAAGGTGATTTATCATGACATATTCTACATGGTTTTCTTGACATTTACGAAGTATCTTTAAAATTCTTGTATTGAACTTAAAAGTAACTTTACCTAGACAAACATTGATACAGACATTTTCCTGCCTTCTAAGTTGTGAAGCATCTTATCCTATTTATGCTACATTTCTCTTCTTTCCTTGCACCAACTCCTCTCTGGTTACGAGTGGTTGGAAAATTTCGGGAACCCCGACAGTAGCATGTCTGTATCCTCAAGCCAACAGGGCGCAGCTTTACCAGCTGATCCAAGCGGCTGTAGCTGTGAAACACGCGGCAATGTGAGCGAGGAAAGACTGTCTCCAGTTTCTCGTTATATTAAATTTGATACAGCCTCCTTTGTTTTCTTTCAAGCGTAAGATAATGGCAGACTGACACTTTTTGTTTATGTCAACGCGTTGTTATGGAAACGGCAAATTTGGACAAGGAAAAGAAATGAGGGGAAAGTCCTCAAACGTGTTACTCTCTAAGCGAAGACGCGGCTAGTGTCTCTCTCTCTCCTCGTCTTAAGTTTTTGCAGTCATTATGCTCTTGCATATCCTTTCTACGTCTTCCCCCCCCCCCCCCCCACCCCCCCTCCGCAACACAACCGAAATCCTTTTTTCATCCGTTGTTTCACACACATATACATACAGTCACATGCTTCCGTATCCTCTCATTCTCTGTATCCAATGTGTCTACAGTCAAATTCACGCTTAATAAATGAAATAAAAAAAAGAAACGGGGAAAAGTTCTAAGTAATTAATTTATTTTGCTTTTTTTTGCTTTTTTTACATCATGTTCTGTCCATACAAGCTCAAACTGTGCGACTTTCTATTTAAAATCTACTGGATAAAGACGTCATGTCTGAGTGGGCGAATTATGAACATACAAAGTCTCGGGTGATGTATAGGTTCTAGGCTATGCCCTGCATGACGTAAGCTTGCAATTATTTTTTTCCCTAAGCTCAAATAACCTTGCGTCAATCTCTACACGACAGAGTTTAATGAGGACCCAAAACAGATCTAAATCCCTCTGTTGGACTAGCGAATTCCTCCGTTACTTAGTTATACACGTTTCTATAAATACATTCGGGGAGTTGAGTGTTGTGTGCTTGTTCGGCATTCTCTCTCCAGACTAACATGAGCTTGGCGTCAACTACACAGTATTTCAGATGAGAAAACAGAAACCAAGCCTTGCTGCTGTCTTGCGCAGTAGTCGCTTTCAGTCTAGACGACGGTAAACACAATTAACTGAGACATAATAGGGGGGGAGAAGAATGGATTCACTACTGGATTTATATAGTCTGAGGACAGCAGGGTCCACGATTTAACATCTCTGGCCTGCTTCAAGTGTTGCATCAAGGAGAAAGTTTTACTCGCAGCAAATTGTTGCATCAGGGAGAAAGTTTTACTCGCAGCAAATTGTTGCATCAAGAAGAAAGTTTTACTCACAGCAAATTGTTGCATCAAGAAGAAAGTTTTACTCACAGCAAATTGTTGCATCAAGAAGAAAGTTTTACTCACAGCAAATTGTTGCATCAAGAAGAAAGTTTTACTTACAGCAAATTGTTGCATCAAGGAGAAAGTTTTACTCACAGCAAATTGTTGCATCAAGGAGAAAGTTTTACTCACAGCAAATTGTTGCATCAAGAAGAAAGTTTTACTTACAGAAAATTGTTGCATCAAGAAGAAAGTTTTACTCACAGCAAATTGTTGCATCAAGGACAAAGTTTTACTCACAACAAATTGTTGCATCAAGAAGAAAGTTTTACTCACAGCAAATTGTTGCATCAAGAAGAAAGTTTTACTCACAGCAAATTGTTGCATCAAGAAGAAAGTTTTACTCACAGCAAGTTGTTGCATCAAGGACAAAGTTTTACTCACAACAAATTGTTGCATCAAGAAGAAAGTTTTACTCACAGCAAATTGTTGCATCAAGAAGAAAGTTTTACTTACAGCAAATTGTTGCATCAAGAAGAAAGTTTTACTCACAGCAAATTGTTGCATCAAGGACAAAGTTTTACTCACAACAAATTGTTGAATCAAGAAGAAAGTTTTACTCACAGCAAATTGTTGCATCAAGGAGAAAGTTTCACTCACAGCAAATTGTTGCATCAAGGAGAAAGTTTTACTCACAGCAAATTGTTACATCAAGGAGAAAGTTTTACTCACAGCAAATTGTTACACCAACGAGAAAGTTTTACTCACAGCAAATTGTTACACCAAGCAGAAAGTTTTACAAAAAACAAGCACAAAATGCCACATAACAGCGAAACCGTCCATGTCATTACTTTTTTGTTGTTTTTATACTTGGACAATTTTGCTCCAAACTGTTAAAAAAGAATCGAGCACAGACACTGATAGAGCGATATAGGCTGGGACGGACGAGGCTACGTCGAAAGGTCTTAAGATACAAAGAATCGATAGAGACATGGACAAGATAGCAGAAGTGTCATTATTTCACAACAAGTTTGAGCTAAAACTAACGGATTGGTCGAAAGACGCAGGGAAAACTTCACATTTTAAGAAAAATAAAGAAAGCTTTGTTGACTGGAATCGAACTCGCACTCTAACCGGACAATAATCGCTTCAAGTCGTGAGCCAGCGAGCTGACCTGGTGTTGGTTCCACAACCTGCTCGCCACTAGAGGCATTTCTCGAGAGGACCGGATAATCTATGGCAAGCGGTTCTTCATCATTTTCTTATCATCATCTCAGTCTTTCTTATAGTTGATTTGCTATTATTCTATCTTTTCTCTTAAGTTGCTTTAACTACCACAATGATAAGTATCAATTTCATTTTTATTTCTTTAGTAACCACGCAAAATAATTTCCTACCAGTCTCTTTCTTTCTCCTCCTGTATTCTTATCATATTCCCAACTGTATTTTTATGGCTGTCTGTGTCTTTCTCTCCGTTTTCTTCGCATTCTCTCTTTCTTTCTACCCCTCTCTCTCTCTCTCTCTCTCTCTCTCTCTCTCTCTCTCTCTCTCTCTCTCTCTCTCTCTCTCTCTCTCTCTCTCTCTCTCTCTCTCTCTCTCTCTCTCTCACCTCATGTCTTCCCATATACTTGTTATCCTTTCTCTTCTTATATATTCTGTTTTCTCTGCCCCTATCTATTTTGATGATTTTATTGATTTCTCCGAACCTCCGACCTCTACTCCATCTTTTCTTGTTTCTGCGCCGAAGTTAGTCAGCGTAAAAGAAAGCAGATAAGAGTTTCAAAGCAACATCGAAAAAGATTTGAATAAAGAAAATTCAAAGGGTCATAAGGAGATTCAAACGTTTTTATTTTTAATTGCTTTGAACAGTTTTGAGAGCTTTTTTTTCTTTACAGGATACTGCTATCTTAATCGGGGAAATGTGTGAAACACGTTATAATTTCATGAAACATTTTCAAGATGAAGCAGTGTCTGACAATAGTTGTAGGCCAAAAAAGTCGATGATTTTGTTTTAAATTTTTTATATTTAACTTATAAAGTCAAAAATACGATTAAGGCAACATTAAAGAAAAACCAAAGGAAAAAAAACTATAAACGCAAATAATAAATAGGTAGATAATTTTATCAATCAATAATAACTATAGAAAAAAAGGTTTCTTGCTTCATTGCAAATTACAAGGAAAAAAAAGCAATAATAGAGGCGTTACTTTCGTGGGTTAATCATATTCACCATTATTATAAGAAATGATTAAAATTTTGAACATTTATCTATATGTTGATGCACTAAAACAAGACGTTTGCCACTAACTTTTATCTACAAGCACTGGAAGTGTAAAACTAACATCACGGACGTCATTCACAGCCTTGGGAAAGGAAAGTCAAATTAAGTATTATTGATTTTGGTTTTTACCAGAAGAGAAATTCTCAAGTTACTATTTCAAAAGAATTATATTTATAGTTATAAGAATCGGATTTTTTTCTTGGGAAAACTCCTAACTTAGAACTCTCAAATAATACCATTTCAGCTGTATATATAGTTATCAAGATCAATCTTTTTCTTGGGGAAATTGACAAGTTACAACTTTTTTTTTCTTGAAAACCAAACATAAGTGATCTTTCGCTTTAATGATACTCGAATGTCTAAATTGACATTTTTTCCTTGTTCGTTTGAACAAACGATTTTTTTTTTTAAATATGGCTTTTGTTTTGGAGATAAATTCAGCGCAGGAACAAAAATTGAAACAAAACAAAAAATACAAAAGAAATGGTTAAATAAATTTCTGCCCTTAATAATCTTTAAAGTCATTTTTAGCAGCTTAATATAATATTTCAATTTGAGGCTAGGTTTAAGTCGAATTAGAGTAAAATTAGGGAAGTCGAGGCTTTTACGTCAACCTAAGTCTATGTAATTGCGTTAGGCAGTACTGCAATTTTGGAACTGATACTTTTTGACATTCAAATCATTGCCTTGTGCGTGCAGTACGTAAATAGAATCTGAGCAGATCAATTGATTTATAGAGAGAGGGAGCTTGTGTGAAAAGCTGAGTTACAGACCAAACCAGTCATAGGCAATCGTAAAGCACATACAGAGAGAGAGAGAAAGAGAGAGAGAGAGAGAGAGAGAGAGAGAGAGAGAGAGAGAGAGAGAGACAGAGAGACAGAGAGACAGAGAGACAGAGAGAGACAGAGAGAGAGACAAAGAGAGAGACAGAGACAGAGAGAGCTGCTATGATACTCAGAGTCAGTTTAGATATGATGCACAGAAACAGTTAAGTTTTGATACACAGAGACAGTGTAGATATGATAGACAGAGACAGTTAAGTTTTGATAAACAGAGAAAGTACAGTTTAGATATGATACACAGAGACAGTAAAGTTTTGATACACAGAGACAGTAAAGTTTTGATCACAGGGATAGTAAAGTTTTGATACACAGAGACAGTAAAGTTTTGATAAACAGAGAAAGTACAGTTTTGCTATACAGAGACACTAAATTCATGATATACAGAGACACTAAATTCATGATATACAGAGACAGCAAAGTTATGATACACAGAGACAGTAAGGTTGGTCAATACGTCGAACCAATTTAAAGTTGCAATTGCTGAGAATTCAGTTTATTAGGCTAATACGGAAATATTGCAGCGTACTAGGTTCATACGGGAATAATTCAGTGTAGCAACTTTATATGAGAACAATTCAGCGTATTAGTTTTATAAGGGAAAAATTCAGCTTTTATACAGACAACAATTTTAAGAAGGGACAAACTAATGCCTTTATCAATCTAAAATAGAAAAATTCGAAAGTAATTTTCAAAAGATGCTCTTAAAAGGAAAATACAATGTACAGTACAGGAGCGTAACTTCACTCCACAAATTTCAGCAGAGAGGCAACCAACGTAACTATCAAATTCTGAGCTGTCAGACTCTCATACAGCCAGACAGACATT
Organism: Elysia crispata; assembly: GCA_033675545.1. NCBI lineage: Eukaryota > Metazoa > Mollusca > Gastropoda > Plakobranchidae > Elysia > Elysia crispata. The sequence continues at coordinate 60,262 of JAWDGP010003966.1, read as the reverse complement.
GAATAACAACCAACGTAACTATCAAATTCTGAGCTGTCAGACTCTCATACAGCCAGACAGACATTGAATAACAACCAACGTGCAACAAACAAGACCCGCAGGATGAAACGCTATTTCACCATGACATACAATCTTGCGAACGAAAACCTGTGATAGAAGCGAATAGGCCTACACCCCGGTAGGCAGCACCTGACGCTAAACCTGACCAGTGTGGTGAAGACACGGAGCGATTGCGTGAGTAAATAACGCTGGAGCGGCTCACATCGATTTCAGGCTGTTTGAGAGGAGAGTGAGACAAGTGCTCTATCATTAGCACATTTCCCCCAGCTCAGTGGTAAAAACATTATAATCTTTAAGGGGCTCAATACCGCTGGGAGATGGACATTTTTATACGCTTCAGGCTACTTTGTTGCAGTTGTGTAAAGATGTTTTTGTGAATGTGTGGAATTATTACCTCCCCTTTCTTAAAAGGAAATTAAGGAAAATGTGTATGTGTTTCATCCGCATGCATTAGCTATTGATTCTCGTTCTTTTTTGTTTTTGGTTTGGTTTTGTTTTGTTTTGTTGTCGTTGTTGCTTTTTGTCAATAATTTGGGGTATTCATTTCCCATGCTCCCTGAAGCAATGATGTTCTTTTGATGTATGAAATGATATGACAGCGAGGGAGTAATGACATGACTTCAGCATCAATATCAATTTCAACGTCAAGATTAGCAAATTGCTTCTCTTTTAGCTTGATCTTTTTTTTTTTTTTTTTTTCATTTCATTACGAATACTCTTTGTGCTGTTGTTGTGCCTCCTCCTTCTCCTTCTCCTCCTCCTCCTACTACTACTACTACTACTACTACTACTACTACTACTACTACTACTACTACTACTACTACTACTACTACTACTACTACTACTACTACTGCTGCTGCTGCTGCTGCTGCTACTACTACTACTACTACTACTACTACTCCACTACTACTAATACTACTACTATTACTACTACTACTACTACCACCACCACCACTACCACTACAACTATAACTAAATTATTATAATTATGTATTAGTGAGAATTGTAAAGCGAAGTGTATCGGTAGTTCTCTGCATTTTTTTGGAAGTAGGCCTTTAATAGATCTGGCCGAAATAAATGCAAGCCTTTTGAGGGATTCAAACTCTCCACTTCGATTTTGTGGTGGCATACGTTGCCAATAAGAGAGGCCATGGCTTATATCAAACAGCCACATTGCTCTTTAAAAGGAAATTTTCACAGTGGTAATATTAGTTCTATCAAATATTATTAAGCTATTAGTTTGCTACCTAAGAAGGAGAACTACCGTTTAACTAACAGTGGCTCGAGCCTAAAGAAAATTTGAAAATGACCTCCAACCATATTTTGAGTTTTTCTGTGATAACCCTCTGATTTCACGGAACCTTACCTTACAAAGATCCTTGTAGTAGCGTCTGCAGTGATCAAGGGGCGTGGTCATGATAAGATACTGCCCACTTTTCTTGTCACACCACCGTTTTACTTTGCTTTTGGTTATCAAGGACGTCAAATTCCAGCGCGTGAAAACGAATTTCTGCCGGAAGTTGTCGAATAGCGAATAGAAACACTCATCCGGATTGGGTCTTATCTCTAGAGGGGGCGGGGCATCTGGAACTTTAGGGGGAGGGGGCGGGGCTAACAAAGAGAAAAAAAAATTGTATATGTATTAGGCATGATTATGCATGTGATGTATACTTACAGACTTGGCAGGCCTTGTATTCCTAAAGCCCATTTTGATGAGAAGTAGAAAAAAAAGGAGAATGAAAAAAAAGCATAATCTTTACTTCACAGTACAAAACAAGATATTCAGACCCATGTCGCCCGTGATTTGGTCTTCGTAGCTCTGATCTAGTATTCTACCATTATTATGGTTAAGTTCAAGCAGATCACACAGGCTGTTTCTAGAAACAAGTTCATTCTCTCCACGTTGTAATATCGAAAACATGTTCATCATGCGCTGAGAAGTAAAATATTTTCTAAGAATAGCTATGCCCAAAAATTAATACAGGAAAGAGTGATCAAAATGAGCTACCTTAGACTTCCTGTAAAGTGGAAAAAAATATTGAGAGCTGAGGAAAAGAAATTATAACTTATTAGAAAAAAAATATCTTTACCTGCTATAAAAATTAGTAACTGAGGTCATTGGACCCCAAAATTAAAAGTGTCCATAGAAACGACCTTACCCTTCTTGAATCTGTTTAGAGGGATGTCCTTGTAAGGTTGCTTGCAGCCCTCCAGCGCCATGTTTGTTACGTTCTTTGGCGTCCCGCACCTTCCGGTTTGAATGTTGCAGGTCTTCACCTGAAGCCTCACCCCATCGCACGCCAAGTCGTTGACCTCTCGACCTTTGGCCCGACATGACCTGACCCTGACCTTCGACGATGTCCCAGTATTCACCCAAGCGGACCAAGGACCCCATATAGGAGGGGCTGTGGAACGAAGAAAGGCGCGTTTTATGACAAGTTTGGAGGATAAGCTCGCTTGTCCTACGTAAGATTAATACAGTTATGTTGTTATAAGATTTTTAATGTCCCATACGTCTATCGCAGAGTATTATACGGAGATTGTGCGCACGACTTCGCACGACTCAGTGGTTCAAAAAGAACCTTGTACTAGAGCGGCCTCATTTTAAAACCGAGGTTTTTTACTAGCTATGTTAAAGAAAGATGCAATCAGTATAATATCTATTTTGCAAACTAGAATTATACGCGATCGCATGTTACACGCAAAAACCAAGAAGTCCTTGCAATAAGAACGAGTTCCAAAGCAGTACGAAAAAAAAAATCAAAACTCTTTATACAGACATCTTAATTTATCGTTGAATATTGCCCTCAATTCAAAACTGCGAAAAACTTTTACTCCTTCAAATTCTCTTTGAACAATCACCTCACTTCCACACACTACAGCGAACCAAAGAAATAAAGCCTACAAATATCGTGCAATAATTCTCTTGACCGGACAACGAACCTGTATCTGCTAATGAAGAATCTCCAACATGAATTTCTACGAAGCAAGAGGAGACGAGCTCCTAACAAGGACGCTTATCTGAGTTACTTTCTCTTAACAACTTCCAGACCTCATACCCGAGTTACTCCCATTTCAGAGATAATCAAAACAGAGCTTCTGGCTTAACCCTAGCTTCAGAAAAGTATGGAGTATCTTTTTCATTAAAATTTAATGTTATTGGATCGTCCAAAATTATTAGGAAATGGGCTTTGCTTTGAATGTTGCGAAATAACCATTTTAGCTCAGTCTGATAAAATTTCCGGTGGTTTTGCCGTAAAGCCTTCGCGTTTACATTTACAAGGATGTTACTAAGTGGTTGTGAAAGAAATATCCATCAGAATAGTCCAGCTCCACACCTCTGATTTTTATCCTTGCACTGCTTGATGGGTGCTTGTTTGATAAGAAATACACTAATAGAGCCATTAACACACCAAGCAAAATTAGTATCTCTCAAGCACTAAATTAACCTAAAACTTGACGGATTTTTTCTTTCGAGACATATAATAGTCCTCAAAATTATTATTTTGTTTAAAGCAGAAGTTGTTGGGTTTTTTTTTGCATAACTTTTCATCTTTTCTAGATTTTTTTTTACTTTCATGCGAAGACTGAGACTTTGCTTTAAGTCAAGAATATGACTGGATAAGATCTTAAACATCACGCAATTGCCTCTGCCAGGAATCAAACCAAGGACTCCCTAACTTTAAGTGAAACGTGCTACCGACTGAGCTATCTGGTACGTATTTCATCACACTACAACAAACATTTAACTCACTTATAAAACTATAAAAGCTAGATGACAACTAAACCATAATATGTGTATTAGTTCTGCTTGGGCTTTTGACTGTTGAACGGAACGCACAGGTAAAACGTGTTCCCTATGTATTAATTTTGTATCCTTGCTGACGAAGCTGTTAGAGCAAAAAGTCTTTTATGTCAATTACAATTGTTTTTACTTAGCCCGTTGTCCTTGAGTTCAAGTTGGTGACTGTTTTATATTTTTTGGACAAACTCACTTATGATGTGGTTGGACGTGATTGGTTGAGGCTGTGCCGGAGTGTCAAACAGCAGCGTGTCATCCTGCAGGAACATGTCATCGTTGCTGTTTAGAGCGTCATTACCACCATCCAACCACTCTGGTTTCTCTCGGTTCAAACCATTTACCTGAGCCCTGGGATTGTCATCACTGACTGGTAACTCCCTGGGCATCTTTGTATCTATGTAGGAATAAGTGATCATTTATCAATTCGTACGCGTAGTGACTTGTTGGAGCGTTCTAATGATATCTGAAGGGCTCAACGTAAAAAAATAGGTAATGTCTCATTTTGGTCACTACGTGAACTAAAACTGCTGGCAATAAAGTGGCATATTATATCCTTTAATTCCAAAGAAAATGGTGTACCTTTGAAATACAAAGTAATGGGAACAACCTTAACAAAAAAAAGCAAGAAGACGTGGAGGTATTTCTATGACATCGCTTGTTTTTTCCATTGAGTAAATTTTGTTCCTAATAATTTATTCCAGAGGCTAGGAACAAGTTTTTGTCCATTTATGTAATAATCATGGGGATGTCATTATTTGGCTGTTGGTGAGAATTCCATACAAAGGAAATTGATGGTCCGTATCATCTAACATTGGAAGATATAATATATATATATATATATATATATGTGTGTGTGTGTATATATATATATATATATATATATATATATATATATATATATATATATCGATCGCTTCACATCAACGCGAAAAGCAATTGGATTCAAAGATTCTTATCAATTATGTTCCTTTACTAAAAAAAATTATCAAATGAAAAGAAAAGTAATGAAGAAGACGAGTGCCCATAAAAAAATTCTAACAGGATGATATTTCTACATAGAGCCTCATGGATAATTCCTCGTGTTAAAAAATTGTTGTGGTTTTACTAAAGTTCGTTTGTCTTTTGGGGAAAATGAAGCCTACAGTCGTAATTCTAAGTTCACGTTGTCTCTATGAGACCGAGATAATCCAATTTTAAGGAACAACGTGAGACTGCTATAATTATGAGCTTCTTTCTCCTATATGATCTAAGGTCTCATTAAGGTGAATTCTTGTTTTCTCTTCAATTGTTTAGGACAGAAAACGTGTATGCTTCATCAAGCTTGGAGGCTATTTTCTACTTCTTCTTTTTTCCTTTCAATCACCCATAAAGGCCCGCAGGAAACTTTTTTTTTTTACAATTAGAATACACTCCAAGGAGGATAAAAGCTTGGTCTCTCTTTTTCATACATTTGGTATGCTTTCTTTTTTTTTTTTTTGTTGAGGGGAGGGGGGTATATTTTTTATTTCAAAAGTCTAAAACTTGACTTCTAATGGGTTAACTATATCAACTAAGCAGTCGATAAACTAAACGCTACCCACCAGTGCTAAAACTTGTCGATGTGTCCGTGGTGTATACCAGCGGCGTCGACGGCTTCTTGCTTGTCGGTGTCGGGCGACCGTTTTCGCCGCCATATTTATCAGTAGCACTTCCGGGGTGAAAGTCTCCTGACCCCGAACCGGAACCGGAAATGAAAATGTCCTCGTCGTCAAAAATGACGTTGCTTGTTTTCGGGCTGCTCGCCGCGGGAGTAGAAGATGGCGGATACGGCAACGACGTGGGAGATGGAGACGGAGACGGAGGCGGAGAAGGAGAAGGAGAAGAAGAGGCCATTCCTGCAGCGAGAATGTGGTTCACACGCCTGCTGTGCCTCTTGTCGTGGAGCTTCAGATTGATGGCTGAAGCCTGATCGTCCAGGTCGATAAAATCTTCGATCGAGACGTCGTTCTTGGGTTCATCTACAGAGTTTGATAAAATAATGTTGGAAGTGGAAATTATGTTACAATGAACACGATGAGAAGGTAGATAAGAGAGTTATAGGTGGACTTATTAAAATATTCATGGTGTTGATAATAATTATGATGATAGTTTGATAAAATATTGATGGAAGTGGAAACTATGTTACAATGAACACGATGAGAAGGGTAGATAAGAGAGTTATAGGTGGACTTATTAAAATATTCATGGTGTTGATAATAATTATGATGATAGTTTGATAAAATATTGATGGAAGTGGAAATTATGTTACAATGAACACGATGAGAAGGTAGATAAGAGAGTTATAGGTGGACTTATTAAAATATTCATGGTGTTGATAATAATTATGATGATAGTTTGATAAAATATTGATGGAAGTGGAAACTATGTTACAATGAACACGATGAGAAGGGTAGATAAGAAAATTTTAAATCGACCTATTAAAGTATTCATGCTGTTGATGATAATGATGATGATTTGTAAGATAGTTTAATTATATTTACAATTGGATAAATCAAGTCGAAGGTGTAACATTCGCGATAAACATTGAAATAACTGTCAAGTCTGCTATTAAAACTTGGAAAGGGATAGAGCATATTTTTGTCTTTTTTTTTCAATTTCTTGTGATAGTCAGTTCGTCACGATACAAAAATATCATTAAAACTTGAAATATTTATTTTCAGGTGTTGTCACGATAGTCGGTTAGGTTGATAAATTTAACTGTGAACTTTGAAATTAAACAGCCCTACCTTGAAACCTGTATTTTTATTGTTTGGCTCTTTATGCGGAATGTGTGTGTGAGTGTTTGTGTGTATGAAGAGGTCAGACCAGTGCGCGTTTGGTTATTAGCACACCTAGCTCTGAGGATGATAGAGACCATGCTGTGATGATGGTCACGACGAAATAATAGGACCTGTATCGATATTAATTATGATAAGAATGGTGTTGGTCGTGATGATGATGATGATGATGACAAAGATGATGCTAATGAGAATGAGTATGATAAAGTTGATGCTGTTGATGATGATGACGATGATGATGATGATGATGATGATGACAAAGATGATGCTAATGAGAATGAGTATGATAAAGTTGGTGCTGTTGATGATGATGACGATGATGATGATGATGATGACAAAGATGATGCTAATGAGAATGAGTATGATAAAGTTGGTGCTGTTGATGATGATGATGATGATGATGATGATGATAATAATGAAGCTGAAGTTGATTATAAGGATGATGATGATGGAGCTGAAGTTGATGATAAGGATGATGATGATGATGACATTTAATTGGTGATGAAGGTGATACCATTATAATGGTAATTCGGGATGATCTGATGCCAAATGAATAACATAACAGGATATAAATTCAATGAAAAGCGAACTTGAAGCAAGATGTAAAACAATATTAATAGTTAAAGTTCGAAAACATTGATACTCCAATCAGGCTCTTAAATCTAATTTGCCAGCCCTGAGGCGGCGCTAATTGAAGCTCTAACCTCATGATACGGCATGCACGTGGAAGAGCGACATTTTAATTTTCCAGTGCGGTAATTTGAAACTGATATCGTCTGCTTCAGTTGGCATTTTCAGAGTTAGGCTTACAGGAGAAAATAAAGTCTGCTAAAGACAATTATTAATTTTATTAGATTCCAAGACCAATATGAAATAAAAATTAGCGCTGGAGAGAAATAAATATTTTACTTAATATTTATATTGAGAGTACTAATTGGCATTTCTGTTACAAACTTGTCGGCCAAATTTATTTGATTAATAATGTTGCTTGTTTGTATGTTTAAACCATGGGTTTGGCTTTTAATTTGGACGATGCGATCATTAGGCAAGATGGATCCATCAAAGTGCCGAGAGCGTTAGAGAGAGAGAGAGGGTGAGAAAGAGAGAGAGGCAGAGGGAAAGAGAAAGAGATAGAAAGGAAAAGAAAGAGAGAGAGAGAGAGAGAGAGAGAGAGAGAGAGAGAGAGAGAGACAAAGAAAAAAAAAGGAAGATAAATAGAGAGCCATAGAGAAAGATAGAGAGAGATAGATAGAGAAAGATATAGAGATAGATAGAGAGAGAGAGAGAGAGAGAGAGAGAGAGAGAGAGAGAGAGGGAGAGAGAGGGGAGGAGAGAGAGGCAGAGAGAGAGAGGCAGAGAGAGAGAGAGAGAGAGAGAGAGAGAGAGAGAGAGAGAGAGAGAGAGAGAGAGAGAGAACGCAGAATAAGATGGTAACACTAACTAAATCAGTGTCAGTAATAATCGGAAAAGCGAAAGAGTGAAAGCACGCGTGAAACAGAAAACGCGTCAGGTCAGCCCAGCTCAACTTCAGACATGGTGGGTCTGAGATAAAGGTTAAACTTAAGCTGTGTCCTCAAGAGGAGAATTGTCTAGTAATCACGTTGATAGCATTTATCAGGAAATCTGATAGCCGGAAAGATACCAGATGCGTGGCCACAAATATGGCTGCTTTATAGCAAAAACGTGATTTAAAAAAAAAAAACATCAAGAGGAGTGGTACAGCTTATTCTCTGCTTATTTATGACGAGTTAAACACGCGTTGTTTGATATAGCTTGTCCACAATGGTGATCTTTTGTTAGGCTGGCTTTATTCAAATCGGAGCTGAGAATACGCGACCAAAAGTTTCTCTTCTTTCGGTGGAGTGGGATTCGAAACTACGGCAGAATGACTTTCGGTTTCAGGGCGGGTAACTCCATCATACGGTCCTCGGCGTAAGCTTCGACGAAAGCTTCCCGTTCATTCCGGTAGTTTCGAATCTTACTCTATTGGAGGAAGAGAAGCTTCAAGTCGCATATCCTCACTTTGATTCGTCTAGAGTGGGCGAAAAACGCCTGACAATATCATCATTGCGGACGAACTATATCAAACCTTACTGGGAATCTAATAGTGGACAAGGGGGACCCTACATTTATCAGTAATGACCTTGGTCTATCACTTCTCTTTGACCCAGTCATACAGAAGTGGTCAAACGATAGGAATGTTCTAACATTCAAGAAGACATTAAGGTTTAAAGATCTAACTGAAAGATAAGAAGGCAGCGATATAATTATGGTCTCCTAGATAGGTAGATAGATAGAGAGGTGGATAAATAGCGTATAGATATATAGATAGATAAGTAGTGGAATCGATAGATAGTTAGACAGATTGGTAGGTAGTTAGATGTATGGACAGCTATAAAGATACGTAGATCAATATTTAGATAGAAAAATAGATAGATAGATGGATAAATAGATAGATATAGAATGACAAATAGGTAGATAAATAAATAGATAGATTGATATATATATATATATATATATATATATATAGATAGATAGATAGATAGATGGATAGATAGATAGATAGACAGTTAGATAGATAGATTGATGGATAAATAGATAGATATAGAAAGATAGATAGATAGATGGACAGATAGATTGATGGATAAATAGAAAGATATAGAACGATAGATAGATAGATGGACAGATAGATTGGTGGATAAATAGATAGATATAGAACGATAGATAGATATAGAACGATAGATAGATAGATGGATAGATAGATAGATAGACAGTTAGATAGATAGATTGATGGATAAATAGATAGATATAGAAAGATAGATAGATAGATGGACAGATAGATTGATGGATAAATAGAAAGATATAGAACGATAGATAGATAGATGGACAGATAGATTGGTGGATAAATAGATAGATATAGAACGATAGATAGATAGATGTATAAATTGATAGATATAGAACGATAGATAGATAGATGTATAAATTGATAGATATAGAACGATAGAACGATAGATAGCTGGACAGATAGATTGATAGATAGATATAGAACGATAGATAGATAGATGTATAAATTGATAGATATAGAACGATAGATAGATAGATATGTAGAGCCTCTGATTCGTGATCGATGGGCATTGAGAAAGACACTCAGGGAAAGTTTTAGATGTTTTCAAATTAACGATTATTATGTTACATCTCTATTGGGTGGAGCTGAAGTTATTTTACTGCTAGATCGATCAGAGATTATACCTAAAAATGGCAACTTTCTCGTCGAATTAGGCTTTTTCAGACACGCAAAATTCTCATCATGGGAGAAATTAAATACATCAGATCCGTTAGCAGGAGGAAATAACTCGTCATTGTAGAAAGTTCCTATTTTATAGTGAAAAAAAAACTTTCTTTTTTACCTTATAGTTTCAGTATTTTATTTATCTCACTGTTTTATGTTCTTGAGCCTTACAACTATTCAAAGAGCTCTTTCGACCACACAGAGCAATGCAGTTTTTTTAAGATATTTTACATGGTTAACACAAACAAACGGTAGCTGATAAATCTACAATATACTATTTACATAAGAGAAGCATCTAAGACGGCAGGTTAGAAAAAAATTAGAAAAGAAAAAAAAAGAAAATGTTCAATATAAATCATAAACTGTAGAATCCTAATTATGTAGCAGACAAGTAGAGGGTGCTCCTATAGGATTACTCCGTCTTAAGGTCAAGAGTCGATGTGTGAGTGTCAGAAGTTTTACCGCAAATCAATATCTGAGATTTGCAGATATAAATAATTTCTGTAAGCTTGAACAGAAATAGTGTAAAATTGTCAGAGACAGAAAGAATGATTGGCTGGTGATTTCTTGGTGCGTAAGAAACACAATTTTTATTCTATATGATGTGTATTATTAGAATGAAATTTAATTGCTTTGTTTTTCAGGATACCCATTTAAGATCTCTGAAACAATTTATTTTCAATAGGTATACATCTACCTATCTATTTATGTATGTATTTATCTATCGATATGTTCGTGTATCTAACTATCTATCTTTCTATCGTCCCATATATGTTTTTATCTATTCTATATATATATATATATATATATATATATATATATATATATATGCATGTATATTGTCTAAAAGATGACGATGATTTGAAGCCTGAAAGTGAAGAGGGTCCATTAGTTTCTTGTTTATGTAACAGATCGGTTTTTCGCAGATCATTGAGATTCGGCGTTTCTTGTTTTTCTTGTCCCTCAGCTCCACCGAATCCCTGGCGAGTACAAGCAGGAAGCTCGTAAAATGGAAGTTAACGAGGAAAACTCTACGGGGTGGTAATAGAGCTCTCCACAATCAGGTCCTATTGTTCACACTCAGGGTCGTGGCTGCTTCATTTCGCTGAGATAGATTTATCAGTAACCCAATCCGGTGCAATCTAATAATTGAACCACCATTTTAAACTGTCCACACATTGTTTTGAGAAAAAGATTTTTTCTTTAAAAACGTGTAAGTTTAGAACTAGAAAGGGAAAAAAAATCAAACAAAATGCATTATTTGAGAAGAAAATAATATCAGTTTTAAAACTATATAAGAAAAAAAGTTGCAAAGTGGACCTAACTTGCTCTAGTCGTTTTGAGAAGTTTCAACACCTGTATGAATCGTTTTATACAGTAATAAATTTCTGACTTTCGTAAGCTAATACTTTTGGCATGGGCTCCGGTGCAGCATAAAGTTGTTACATGTTATCCTATTAGTTCTGGCACAAAACCTAGTGGATTCATAACTATTTTAGTAACTCTGGGTTTCGATTGCAACAATCTTCAAATGCGTGGGAATGTATTTAAGTTTACAATAATCATGGCCCGTTAAATCTTTTCCATTTCTGTTTAAAATTTTCTCACCCTCTGGTTCGATCAACGTGAAGTTTTTCAGAAATTATGTTTGATCTCGGCCTCAACTTATCAAATGGGATTTGTTTGGAAAGTAAATAGACCTAAAATTAAATATGAACTCATATAAATTATCTCTCCCTTCATGTAAAGATTAGCTAGATCTAGTTGTGCCTGATATATTAACCTAAATGTATGTATGTGTGTCTGTTTCATAACTAGAAAAAAAAATGTACAATGTGATACAGGAAAAAATGTTTTCTGCGTTAAGTCCTGATTAGGTTACACATTGTTATAGGATGTGAATCGTTTCTGATACAGACTTAACACTCATACCAGAAAAAGAATATTTTTTGTTAGTGAATTCATAGGATGTAACTTCATCACCAGAAAAAGAAAATCAGGGCTTTAATCTAGAATCTCTACTGACATAGCTGTCTGACACGCTTATTGCTAAAAAAATATTTTAAAAACGACTTTATATTTTGTAAGCTTCTTTCTGGCCATAAAGATTAAATCCACCTTATTTTTAAGCAACATTTTCTTGTCGTGATTGAATTTCGTAAAGATATGGCAAAAACGCTCTAAGTTTCCGGAAGAGATTGTGAGTGGCAATAGAAGGAAAGATCTTGCCAGCACGCTTTTGTGATAGAGTCTCGAGAAGTTCCGTTGTTCAATGCTCCATTATAGAGATCAGGACAGATAAAGTTATTGTCCTGTCATCTTTCATGGAGTATTTTGTGAAAATGTTGAGAAATGTAATGGATGGGATTTTGTTGTGTTCTTTTTTTTTTTTTTTTTTTTTTTTTTTTTTTTTTTTTTTGCTCTTTTTGCTTTAAAGCTGTAAAGGTCATGAACATTTTATCTATCTCAAAAAAAAATTAACCAAGAAAGAAAAGCCCGGAGCGTATAAGTCAATTAATGTTGAAGTATCACAACACTCGTATAAACACCACCTACGAAGTGAATGTTAGTAATAATTGCTGTCTTTTACTTTGACACTTAACCTTCTACTTCTATACATCCTGGGTTCCACATTTTCTATTTGAAACCGAAAACTCGATTCTTGTAAAGTAGCTTGAAACAGTATCGATCCTGGCACCCTTTCTAAAAGTGGACTTTATTAATCATCGATTAAAACCTGGCCCAAGCGAAATCGCAAAGTGGAAGCTATCGATTAGTCATGCTGCGTCGCAGTGTAATCAACTTTCAGTTTCGGGTATGTGGGCAGAAAAACTTTCGTTGTCTGTGACGTAAGAATAACCCAAATCTTGTAGCTGGCTCGATTGATTTTACACAAACAGAGCTCGGTTTTGAATGGGAAGTTCTAAGCTGTGGAATAAATACCTCAGCTGGCAACCGTGTGAGGTGGGCAGAGTCGGTAAAATTCCTTACTAGTTCAAAAGAAATGCAAAAAATGGGGGGAAAGAAGGGGTAGAGAAGAGGTTAATTTGGTGGGACATAATAGGGAGGATTGGTGGTGGGGGTGTTTGAAACCTTTGAATAGGTCGATGTATTGCCATGTTCTGAAGTTTGAGCGACCAAGTGTGCCGTGTTGAGTAACGGGTTTGAAAAACGAAAAGACAATAGGCCGGGGGAAAAATTTAGAAGATTGAAATCATCGTAAGATTTGGCAGAACAAAAGATAAATAGATAGATACCTAGATGAATATTTAGATAGTTAGAAAGATAGATAGATGGATAAATAGATAGATATAGAACGATAGATAGGTAGATATAGAACGGTATATATATATATGTGTGTGTGTGTGTGTATGTCTGTCGCACTGTCATCTCCCAATCTGTACATCTTTATCTCTGTGTCCTGTAAATGTCCTGGTTACAGCCTTGGTATAATTGCTTGAACTCTGCAGATATTGTCCTGTTAAGGCAATATTAGTTTTCTCTAATGAGCGCAATAACTCTTAACCGAGTCATGCCACAGCGGTAATGGAATATCCTCCTACTTTCATTGTTAAAAAACCCTGAAATAGACCAGAACAGAATTTGATCTCCCTTTGATCCACGGAAATCGTCCCATCTTTTGATCCAAACAAGCCTATTATTCCTGATACTCTCTTTTTAAGTCGTTGACTTTCTCCCTAATTCCAGGAAAAGCCTCCTCGCATCAAGAGCGCTAATGCTTCTAGTAAAAGCTCTTTATAACAATGTTTTTTCCGAGAATAAAATCAAAATACTCTTTTGTTCTAGAATCATTTTCGAAGAATTATGATGAAACGGCTTTATGACATTTTATATTCTAACGGTTTGTGTTGCACAACTCTTATAAGCTTATGGTTTTTCTTCTTTTTTTTTCTATTTTTTATTTAAAAGGAGGGGAAAAAAAAGGGGGGGGGGAGGTACTTTCTTTTTGTCCCTTAATTTATTTTCGAGGGTGGGGACCGGTATTGAGGCCTGGATTTATTTATTCATTTATTTATTTTATTTTATTTTTTTTAAACTACTGGTAAAGAGTCTGCATAACTCAGACACATCTTTCCTCCTAGCCATCGTATGTGTGGCGTGTTCGATGGGGAAAGAAAGATCTGAGCGTTTGTGGCGGACAGGCTTTTTACAAAAAAAAAATAAATAAATAAAAGGATATAAATATGTAAAAGTATAGTCTGTTTAATCATCTCACATTCTATTTTTCAGCAAAAAATCATATTTTTTGACTCCACAAAAAAAATTTTTTTTTTTCACGAATTGAAATCTCTCAAGGATATTGTTAAAGATTATTGCGAAATATGCTGGGGTGTCTAATGTATCATGGTGCTAAATCATGTTTTTGTTTTTCAATCAGGAGTAAAACAATCATGAAAAAAACAATGTAAATGTTTAGCGTAAATGTGAATGAAATTTGGCAAATTGGTATTTACATAATCTGATTTGACCGGCTGTACTTGATTCCAGCAATCTTATGCAGTAAGGAGACTGTCCAATTTTTGTTTACTCATTTGAAACGTTTTGTAAAAATCTCCTTTTCGCACTTTTTAGAATTATTATTTTTTTTAAGTCAAAATCTCAAACTAATAATTATGGCTAGATGTGCTATAATACTTTGACAGGTGAATAATAATCATTGATCTCCAGCTGACAGATGGGATTTAGCCAGTGGTAACGAACAGTAAATACTTTCCTTTATTTATTCTTTGTCAAGTAATTTCAACACAGCACTCTCTGTTTGCTTTCATGTAAATGCTACAAAATTGTTTATCTGAACTCCTCAAATACTTTAAATCATAGATTCAACACCGATTTTGAATACTGAAGATTTATAGACTAGGTACTTGGTTGTTGTTTTTTTTTTATTTTTTTCCCCTTTTTTCTATATCAATATATATATATATATATAATATATATATATATATATGTGTGTGTGTGTGTGTATGAACCCCTCATAGAACAAGACCCTTATTTACAAGGCTAGCCGTTTACCCTTAAGTGGACGGGCTATATCAATGAACATATTATCATAAAAGGTTATTTGGCCTACACACATTCAGTGTCTCTACATTAAAGGTTTTGGAGAGGCCAGAGGAAAGATAAACGTGGGAATTTCATTTTCTCTCTTTTCGATGAGTGACATTAAACACCTTTATTAAATGTATATTATATCACCGCTTCATCTAAAGAGACTTTAGAGGGAAGTGGCAAAGTTAATTTCTGAAGATTATATTTTCTATCAAGGTGGCTAAGACTTTGTTTTAGATATCTCAGTCGAATCTTCCAGCTCTCGTCGACCTGACAATAGTACGCTGTTAAAATAAGCAAGGATTAATTGTCTGTAGGCTTTGATTTCTCGTAAAATCGTAGAAAAATAACTTTTAAATTTAATTTTCTGTTCAAAAAACTGTAATTGTTTTAAAAACTAAAACATGATCTCGCTGCGTTACACAACTGACCGAAGTGCACTGGTTTTCAATTATCTTGCGTTACCTTGCGACGGAGCGGCTTGATAGTTCGCAGACCTTGTGGACCAGAAGTCATAATGTAGCGACATAAAACTGTCTCCCCATCATTTTAGATCTCTAGAACCAATGCAACCCGTAGCAACTCAACTGTTCTAACCCGAGTATAAGACCTTCAGGGAGACTTAAAAGAAACCAAAAACAATCTACAACTTCTTCACTCAAGGTGTTTAACGTCATTACCGTTTCCTTCTGCAAAGGGGGGAAACTGATATAGTCGAGATATTAATATTGATCGACTTATGAAAATCAATCAATAGCAGCAATTTTCCTTCCGAGAGTTTCTGTCAATTTGCTTCTTTTTTTTTTCCCAATATTGATAAACAAACGCTAGGGACTGCTCCGACAACTAGGGGTTAATTCTGTCTCTTTGATAAAAGTCTGAGAACACTGTCAGATTTTTTTCAGTCAGCCCAGAGAAGATTGGAAAGTAATTTCTATGCATTTAAATGATACTGTGGCAAAATTCTCTACACTAAGTTGTTGGCATTTTGTATGTTTGTCTTGATATACAAATCCCCCTTCCCCCCCCCCTTTTTTTTTTCCCTTTCCCTCCCACTCTATTTAATTTAAATCCCTTTGTCTGTACTTTAGATGTTCCTGCAATGAGCACATTGCCTCATTTTAAAAATAGATTTCGTGTAACCAAAATCTAATCTAATGACTAAAGCGGCTTGGTAAGATCATTTTTTTTTTTTCAATCAGATAGATCTGTTTGTTTTAGATAATGAATTAATATTTCAAAATTACCGTTTGAATATTATACATTTCAAATTATCAACAAATGCAAATTTCAAGCAGTCAAGGGCAGACAACCTCCTGTACCATTATAAGGTAATAGCATAAGGGGCGGTTCAGTAGAAACCTGCTGTATTGAGGTGTAGGTCCTCGCCTTTAGTTTTGATCATTTAAGGTAAAACTACAAAAACGTTTCAAACCGTTCCCTTTCTTAGGCGCGATAGAATCTAGTGTCACTATGCCTTATCATACCACGCCTTACAACCCATATTATAAATGTATAAGCTGTTCAGTAGAACCATAATTAAAAAAAAAAAAAAGAAGAAAAGAAAAGAAAGAAAAAAGAAAAAAACCAGATGGTTTCTTTGCAACAATATGCAAAAAAAAATTAAAAGAAAAAAAAAAAAAAATATATATATATATATATATATATATATATATAAAGTAAATAGATAGATAGATAGATAGATAGATAGATAGATAGATAGATAGATAGATAGATAGATAGATAGATCAATAGATAGATAGATAGATAGATAGATAGATAGATAGATAGATAGATAGATAGATAGATAGATAGATAGATAGATAGATAGATAGATAGATAGATAGATAGATAGATAGATAGATAGATAGATAGATAGATAGATAGATAGATACACAGATGAAAGATTGTTTTGGGGTAATCTTAGAAAGATGAAGATTTTTTTTCTTTTAAGTTTCATCATGGCACAGAAAGGAATAAAATGACCACGCCCAAGAAGATAATTTTAATACGGTGTGAATGAAACAAACAAAAACGCCTTTGTTACTTTGATTTTTATCTAATACACGTATGACTGGACCTCACAAGATTATCAATTCTTTATTTGATTGAGTCTCTTCAGAGGAGTGAGTAGTGATACTGGAATATAAATTAATAAGCGTGTGTGGATCTTAAAGAGAGAGCTGTGGTTTGTTTTGTTTTTCGGGGTGAGGGCGGGAGAGGAGAGAGAGATGGAGAAAGAGTAAGGAAGAGGTGAGGAGGAGAGAGCATAAAAAAAGGGGGGGGGGAGAAAAGTGAAGGAGGAACGGAGAGAGAGAGAGTCAAAGGTAGGGAAGATAAAAGAGAGGGAGAGGGAGAGAGAGATAGAGAGGGAGAGGGAGAGAGAGAGAGAGAGAGAGAGAGAGAGAGAGAGAGAGAGAGAGAGTCGCACAGAGACAGTGACGCTAATGTTGAGAGAAAATTGCTCCCACCCACAAATATTTCTAATGGTATTTCAAGTGACTATTCTTTTTTCTCCTCATCATAGCAATTCATTATTTATCAGATTTTTCCCTCTTTATATCTGAGCTACGTGTATTAGTAAGAAAATCAACCTTCGGCAATTTGTATAATCATGTTTTGAGAAAATGAAGAACAGTTTCCCACATTTCACACGTTAACTTTTTATTTGCTGTTTTCATTTCCTCTTTTTTTCTTTATCCCTTACTATTTCTGTCCTGTGAGAAACCTCCTTTCATTAGAACTTATTTCTCCTGTCAGTTGGCGAGTAAGAGCTGTCTGGAGAGTGTTGTCTTCGCTTCAACCAGAGAGCTCTTCAGCGTCGCATGGCTAGAAGTGTGTTGGAGCTCTTGCTGGACTCGCCTCATTACGAATGGCCGAAGTGGTTCTTGACAAACCTCCCCGCTGATGGGTATTTTGGGAGGAATAGAAATAAGGAGGGTTGGAGAGAGAGAGAAAGAGAGAGAGAGAGAGAGAGAGAGAGAGAGAGAGAGAGACAGACAGAGAGAGAGACAGAGAGAATGAGATAGAGAGAGAAAGAAAGAGAGAAAGAGAGAGAGAGAGAGAGAGAGAGAGAGAAGAGAGAGAAAGAGGTATTTTGTTGGGGGGGGGGGGGGAATAGAAATAAGGAGGGAGAGAAAAAGAGAGATAGAGAAAGAGAGAGAGAAGGAGAGAGAGAGAGGGGTGAAAGAAAGAGAGAGAGGAAGAGAGAAAGAAAAAGAGGGAGAAAGAGGGAGAAAGAGAGAGAAGAAGAGAGAGAGAGGGGTGAAAGAAAGAGAGAGAGAGAGAGAGAGAGAGAGAGGGAGAAAGAGAGGGAAGAAGAGAGAGAGAAAGAGAGAGAGAAAGATTGAGAGGGAGAAAGAGAGAGAGAGAGAGAGAGAGAGAGAGAGAAGGAGATAGAGAGAGATAGATTGACTCTCTGAAGAATTAACGAATAAAAAAAATACAAGCGCAACAAAATGCAATCACCTTGCTATCCAGATCGAGACGTAATTGTATGTTTTGAAGGGAAGGAGACCCTGAGTGTTGGGAGAGGTTTTTTTTTTCTCCTTTTCAACTTGTTATTTGTTAGACTAGACGTGTCAATATGTGACTAAGAGTGGTAGCCAATGTTGGTTGGAGGATATTGAGAAAGACGAGTACGGGAAAGATAGAGGAATCTTGCTTTTGGAGACGTAGATGTTTTCCGATTGTTCGATTCAACTCCAAAAAGGAGCAGAAATAATTATTGCCATACCGTTTTGTTAAGTCCACAGTTTGTTACTGTTTAAGCTTTGCTTAACCTACCATCAAAGAGAAGCAATGCAACTTGAAAGAAGCTATAAGAAATTGTTGATACCACATCAACAATTTCTTAGCGCTTCTTTAGAAAATGAAGAATTTTGAGAGATATTTAACATACAAATATCAGAAGAAAAATTGAAAATACTATTTTTTTTTCTTTTTTGCGATAAAAAGCATATTAATATCTGATGTTTTTCTGCAATTTTGCTGAATTTGATTTTCACAACTTATCTCCTTAGCATCTCCGTACGAGAGATTTCTCGAGAAACTTAGAGGACGTGAAAGTAACTAAAACAACGTTTTAATTCTGTATAGCTTTTAATGGTTGAGTTGGACCCGTAAGATGACTATTATGTACTACTTGGAAAATCGTGATAAAAATACATGCAATCAATTAATCAATCAATCAACCAATTCACCAATCAATTAAATAGTTGCGGGGTCTTTCGGAATGTAAAAAAGATTATAACGACTCGAGTCACTAAAGCTTGGTCCCATTTCATCAAAGAAAAAATTTCGAATAGAAAATAATTATGGTTCCAATTCTTGATAATCAGTTGACTATCTGTGCACTTTACCATTCATAGCCAACAATTTATTGAGAGTAAGGTGACAGAAAGACGTGATTAAGACATAAAAGGTATAAAACCGGCGTTACCGCGACGTAGAATAGGACGAGTTACTGATCCCTCCAGCATCCTGTGCGACATGCTGTGACGTTCTCACCCTGTGGGCTAAGTTGGATTCTCCACCGTCACGAAAGTTAACAAACACATGATTCTGGAAGTTTCATAGACCGGAATATTTAAGTATTGGTGCAAGAGTGTTCTGGAAGATGTAGCTGGTATCCTACTTGCCTTAGCGGAGTTGAGTTACAATGGCAAGCACTGGATGACTTTGAGGTCTCATCTAATCAGCCCTATACTCTGCCTAGAGGGGAATGCGTGGTATCTAAAGAGAGCCTGATTCACCCTGGGATAGAGTGGCCATATTAGCCCGAGTAGCTGCTAATCATGAGCTCATATTTTTTTTTTTTTTTTTTTTGTTCTTTTCGCGGAATCGTACGAAAAGCAGATCCAAACTGCTTTGACGAGTTACGATATATACTATAGCTTTGTTTCGTTTTGGTTCTAGAAAAGGCCAAGTGTGTCTACAAAAAATAGTAAAGATTGTCCATGTAAATTAGTTAGAAAATATAGGTTTTATTAAGGCAAGCAGTGTTTTAAATATCTACCATCACCCGATTTCTGGTAGAGTATTATAATTATGTGGCCAGTTGTATAAACCGTTCGTAACTCGACAATGATCGGCGCCAGATGAAAGCGCACTTGGCGTGCTGTAAATTTATGCAGGTAAGTGGAGTGTATCGAAAACGGTTTCCTGTGTTTCCTGGCCAGAACTATATTGTGCAGCGCTGGTAAGAACCAGGGAGAGAGACAACATTCTAATCGATAGGCAGATGATCAGCAAACACCGACTATGTTGTACAAACACGATTTGTCGAGTAGTTGTTGTTTGTAGCTAGCTGCACGCCGATGTAATGACGCGTGACATAATGAAAATCGGTCCAGTAGACATTTTTCGGCCATTGTACTCGTTGAGTATTAGCAATAAACAAAAAAAAGAATCCAAGTACATGTACATGGGATACATTGCAGTATGAAGTCTGGAATCTGAAATTTTTCCTAGCTCTAGCTGAGTCATTGCAAATGAGCCAAATCTATAACTATAGGGACGGGCTTAAAAACTTTGTGCTTTTGAAAGTAAAAACCGCATAGCGTTGAGCTACGAAATTTTCAAGTTATTTTACCCATAGTTTGAGTTAAAATACGATGGTGCGGTTTCCTTTTTTATTATTATTTCGTCGAGCCAAAATTTTTCAAGAGAAAAAATTTGTATCCATTTCCGCTTTTTAAAACGTCTTCGCGTAACGACTGAAAACCATTGCACGTACTATGTTATCCAACGAGGCAATATGGCTTTGCAATGCATTGTGGGAGAGAAGCAATATATCCCGGTGTGCAGATTTAATATCAAGTTTGACTTGGTGTCGAAGCCTGATATTTTCACGCTGAAAAGATTCTAAAAGAAATAAAACTGTTGAACTGAGTAAGCTCAGAATCCCGTAATTATATCCTTTATTCATCGAAATATTCCCACTCATATTTTTTCAAGAAAAATCACCCGCTTGAGAAAAGATAATTGATCCCGAGAAAGAAGTTTAACCTTCAACTGACAGCAACAAAAAATTCGTTGAATTGTAAAATGCTTCTGTTTTTTTGTGGTTACTGCTAGCCAGTTTATTCGTGTCAAAGATGCCTAGACTCACACAGATGAGGCTGCACATTTATGAAGTATTCAGTAGATCTTATATTCATTTCAATTTTCTTTCTCCAGATTCAAAAATTTAGACACAAAATATCTTTTGACATCGATGGATACAATAACACCCCCCCCCCTTTTTTTTTTTTTTTCAACACACACACACACACACAAACCTCATGCCATTAATTTTGTTCTTGTTTTGTTTGTTTGTTTGTTTTCCAGCCGTGTTTTTTTTTATAAAAATCATTGTGGGACTTGAATTAAAATCAATTTTCATTCCAATTCTGGATAAGCAACAAAATAATGATGATCTTATAATTTTCGCTATTGCACTGAACAAGGAGTATTTTGTTTGAGCGCTATAAAATCCAGTGCTACGTATTAGAATAGAATAACCTTTTCTTTTTTCTGCACCACTCAAGGAAACAGCCGAATAATCATCGTAAAGATACATAAAATACGCATATAATTATCTCAATAATGAAAATCATCATTGAACACATAAGATTTAATGGTTGTAGCTTAAAAGATGACACAAATTGGTAAATGTAGAACCTCAAAATCTACCTTTACTTTTAAACATTGAGATGAAGTCTCTAATTCATATTATCTGTTCTTCGTTCTTTAAAATAAAGCAACAATCGTGTTTGAAGACCGAAGAAATAGATTGGCGAAAAAGCGCCGGGCTGTTTCAAAGTGCCTATCTACTTATTTTTCTATTTAGTTATCAGTCTATTTATTTATCTACCTATCTACTTATTGCTTATATTTAACGAATATTTATTTAATTCTTTTATTTTCCGTATGATTGTCGACTGGAAACATTTTTTTCAAAATATACCGCGAAACCTACGTCAGGTGTAGAATCAGCCTGGGATTTTTTTTTTTTATTTCCAATTCAAATGTGATAGTATTGTCTCCCCACTGAATCTTGTCGTATAACGTGAGACAACCCTAAATATAAAAGATTATATTTTCAAAATATTGAAAGAAAATTAAATGTGGCCTGATTTTCTCTTATTTACGATACTCATCTGACATCGATTTATTCGATGGTAAAATTAAAAAAAGGTGAGACGAAAAATTCTGCCAATGAATCACAAAAAAATTTTCCTTTCTTGTTTTCTTATTTTGGCCTACTGGTATGAATCACAGTAATGGTATTTGAAAAAAAAAATTTTTTTTTCAGGAGAATTCTTTCTTTGGCGACAAAGTGCCTTGTTGGATTAGTCATTGATTGAATTCTCCATGAGATGTATTGGAAAATGAATGCAAAGGAGAGAGAGAGAGAGAGAGAGAGAGAGAGAGAGAGAGAGAGAGAGAGAGAGAGAGAGAGGGGGGGGGGGGGGGGGGGGGTGGAGAGAATAGAGAGACAGAAAGGCAGACGTCAGAAAAAGGGATAAGTTTCAGAATGATATGAACTATGCAAAGAGAAATGCAAACGGAGAGAGAGAAGGGGATACTGGAACATAAAAAGAGAAGAAAGTAGTTGAGTGAAGGGGAAACAAACTAAGAACTGGGCTTAGGAGGAGATAGAGAGAGAAGGAGGGAGAGGGAGAGGGAGAGAGGGTGGAGGGATGTAGGCGGATGGGCACACTGATAAAGAGAGATTGATGA
>JAWDGP010003966.1:17500-32500 GCA_033675545.1 Elysia crispata | reverse complement strand
TCATGTTTGTAAATTAAAAGAGGAAAAAAAATGCTGGTAGGAAAAAAATAAAAATGTTTTGCAGTTAAATGAAAATGCGATTAAACCCAAAAAAATTACAAAATGAAAAGCAATTTCTGTTGATTTATGTTTGAAAGGAGAAGTATCGTGCTACAACTGCTAAGATTATGTCTATTTTTTGTCGAACAAAGAGAAACTTGGAAACATTACCATCAGCATAAAAACAAATAATGCATGCTTTAAAGTTTGTTTTCTTTTAAAGATTATTTTAAAGGCTATTTTTTTTTTAATTTACCTTGTTTTACCGCAAGGAAGCAAAAGCTTATTTTATGCCTTTTTCACTCTCCTAGCACCAATGGTCACTTTACAATAGTAATCGTAACGAAGTTTTTACTAAATAAAAGAATGCTAAAAAAAATGGGCATATCATCGAAGGGCTTGAGTTCACACCGAAACAAGGTATAGAAATTAAGATCCTAAAACTTGAAATCCTCTTTCTCCACTTACAATAAATTATCCCAGCAACGATTCGAAATGAAATCTGTGATAAACGATATTTACAAGAATTTAAAAAAAAAGCCACAGAAATACCCCCCCCCCACCTTTTTTTAATGCTTATTTTATGTAATTATATTACCAGCGTAGAATCGACCAGGCCGCCATAAACAGCTCTAGCTTCTCCTAATGATTCTCTTTCAAATTCGATTTGAAGAAACTTCAGAAGGGTCATTGCCAACATCTGAATACGGCATAAAATCTCTTTCTGATTGCGATCATTCTTATCTTTCCATTCCAGACTTTCTCTCTTTTTTTTTTTTTTTTTTTTATTTTTTTAAGTTATCATTGGCGTTGATTTCGTTTGTGAAGATGTTTCTCTCTCTTCTCTCTCTCTCTCTCTCTCTCTCTCTCTCTCTCTCTCTCTCTCTCTCTCTCTCTCTCTCTATCTATCTATCTATCTATCTATCTATCTATCTCTCTATCTATCTATCTATCTCTCTCTCTCTATCTATCTATCTATCTATCTCTCTCTATCTCTATCTATCTATTTGTCTATCTATCTGTCTATCTATCTAACTATCTATTTATCTGTCTATTTATCTCTCTCCGTTTCTACCTCTTTCTGCCTCTTTCTCTTTCTGTCTCTTTTTCTCTCTCTTTCTAATCGCTTTCCTCTCTATCCCCCGATAACTTACTCCCTCACTCTGTATCCATCTACCCTTCATATGCCACTGTGTTTACACCTGTCTACTTTCCATGTGCCTGTTTCACAACATCTACCAGTCTCTTTCCATATGCCTGTTTCACAACATCTACCAGTCTCTTTCCATGTGCCTGTTTCACAACATCTACCAGTCTCTCTTTCCATGTACCTGTTTCACAACATCTACCAGTCTCTTTCCATGTGCTGCACACAACATCTACCCAGTCTCTTTCCATGTGCCTGTTTCACAACATCTACCAGTCTCTTCACTCTGTATGTTCTAGCATCTACCAGTCTCTTTCCATGTGCCTGTTTCCTAGCATACATAGTCTCTTTTTTTTTTTTTTTTTTTTTTTTTTTCCATGTGCCTGTTTCACAACATCTACCAGTCTCTTTCCATGTGCCTGTTTCACAACATCTACCAGTCTCTTTCCATTACATTTAATTGACCTCTGTCCATATCTTCCCTCTCTCAAAGCTATCTTTATTAGGTTTTTGTTGTTGTTGTTGTTGTTGTTGTTGTTGTTGTTGTTGTTGTTTTTTCAATAATGTTGTCGTTTCTGGTAATTGAAAATGAATAGAATCTCATCTAGTATTTTTTCTATGTTCTCTACAAACCCCTAAAATTTTCCCTTGAGTAGAAAAATAAAGGTTTTCTGAACATAAAACCGAAAATATTTTACGTTTCCAAATTCAGAGAATGAAAGGTTCTCAGATTGTACATACAGAGTCTTTTATTTTAAAGATGAATGTTTCAAATTAGTAAAAGCGATGAATATATCAAACAGGACAGGGATGAAAAAATCGATTCATCTTCTCAATTTAAAAATGTTGATGCCATTTGAAAAAAAGGATGGTGATGATGATGATGATGACGATGATGATGATGATGATGATGATGATGATCATGACCATGATCATGATGATGGTGATGATAAAAAAGAAGAAGAAGAAGAAGAAGAAGAAGAAGAAGAAGAAGAAGAAGAAGAAGAAGAAGAAGAAGAAGAAGAAGAAGAAGAAGAAGAAGAAGAAGAAGAAGAACAAGAACAAGAACAAGTTGAACAAGAACAAGAACAAGAACAAGAACAAGAAGAACAAGAACAAGAATAGAACAGTAAATGCTGGTAAAGGGATAATAAGGAACAAATAAGACGATGATAGTGAAGGCAGTTTCAAACGTCACAATAAACATAACATATATAATATACAGCACAAAACATATCCATCTTTCAAGAGAAACTAGTGCTGTGCATAGTGCCGAGACGTTTGATAATGACAGGCGTAAACAACATCAGATCTTCGTCTTACCAGCAGCACACAGAGTTGTTGGAGCTTGTGAAAACTCCCAGGCAAAGCAGTAGGACTGGCAGCGCAGCATTCTTGCCAGGTTGTGGCGGTGACAGTGACTTGATCTTCTATCTTGGAGGATCTGTAACGCCCCGGTAACCGGGCAGCAGTGTACGTAAAGTTCCGGTATGGAAATCTTCTTTGCAGGTGGAGTTGTAGTGGTCGCAGCTTCTGGTTGCTGGGGTTTTGTCTTGAGCGCCTAAAGATCAGTACTCCTTGGGTATGTCTTGATATTCACAATTTTCGATGACGCTAGGTTGATTCTAAAAAAAAAAGAAAAAAAAAAGAAGATGAAACAGAAAAAAAGAACTATTGAAAGTGGTAATCCGAACGTTGGGTAGAACCTATATTTGTTCTTACTAGCAGTGTGATGCAAAAAAGGATGTCACAATACATAATTATATCTAATGCATATAAAATTTCGCAATAGAGTTAGATGGAAGGTATTGATAGTAAGATTCATATGTAACATCTTTTTATAAATATAAGAAAAATTATGTATTAGGTGCATTTGACAGCTGCACATGATTGAAAAAGAAATTCAAAAATAAATCTGATGGAGAAAAGAAGAGATAGACCAAAGTAAATTAAAAGTTTCTTGCATATTGGTGAACAGGATAAATAATTATCTGTAAAATATATTTCGCGCGCGGGCACAAGAAATGTTTTCGGATGTTTGAATCGATATGCAAATTTCTCAAAAATATTCACAGTAATTGTTTCTTTAGCTCAGATTCTATGAAGGTATGCCAGTTGCTATTTTTAACTGATCGG
Organism: Elysia crispata; assembly: GCA_033675545.1. NCBI lineage: Eukaryota > Metazoa > Mollusca > Gastropoda > Plakobranchidae > Elysia > Elysia crispata. Next base: position 29,178 of record JAWDGP010003966.1, on the reverse strand, counting down.
TAGAACGCCCATGAAAATCATTCAGTCCTGTTTGATCGAAGTCATTTCTTGTCATCTACAATTAATCATTAACTGGTTTCATTTCAAGTGAAATGTTACAAAACTATTTTTTGTTTTGTTTTGTTTTTTTATTATTTTTATATTCTAATTCCTGCATCATATTTTTTTTTCATTTATTGCTTCCAGCCGGTCAAGGTTGCTAATATCCAAAGTGATAACCTGACCACACCTTCCAGAAAAAGTTTTTGGCATCGTAGTTAACAAACAAAGCGGGGTGGGGTTCTGTGGTGGTTCACACGTTCAGCTTGTCAACGCCAACTTTATTTAAACAAACAACGTCATCACGATTGTTCTCATTGCCACCAGTTAACGACACCCAGTTATTGTTTCTATCTTGTATCTCCTCTTGAACCGGCTTCTTATCATTACCCTCCTCAACCTCCCCATTTGTCATCTGTTTCACCATTATCATTATCATCATTATCGTCATCATCATCAGTAACAGCAGAAGTATTAAGATTATCGATATAATAACCATTCTCACCACCATCATCATAACTGTCACCATCATCATTATCACCAACATTCTTATCATCATCATCATCAACATAAAAATCATTCTCACTATCACCACCGCCATCATCATCATTATCATCATCACCATGATCATCAACATAATAACCATTCTCACCATCACCACCATCATTATCATCATCATCATCTTCATCATCATCATCATCATCATCATCATCATCATCATCATCATAATCATCCTTATCATCAAACCTTCAACATCAAAGAAATCATTTATATCCATTTGTTTCCATTAAATTATTAATTGTTATCTAAATATTTATTTTCTATGCAGTCTTTTTACCCCCTTTCAATCAGAATTTATGGTTGGATTTAAACTGACGTAAATTTACATTTTTAGCTTTCTCTTCTCTCTCTTCAAACTTTGAATAAAAGAAAAAAAAATCATTCGCTAATCAGCCATTGAGGTTTGCAAAAGCTTCCATATAGAAATCGGAATTTCGTTCGCTGCCCGTCGCTCTCAAACCCATTTTTTTTTTAGATCCCGATTTCTTTGGTTTATTTTCCATTTCGCTTTGAACATTTTCAATGGTGGCTTTACGAAAAGCAAACTAGCTTGTCTCTAGTTTTCCATTACGCAATTTTAGACTTGGAATCTGTTTCTTAGAAAAATGGAGATCTCTCTTTGGCTGGCTGCTTCTCTCTCTCTCTCTCTCTCTCTCTCTCTCTCTCTCTCTCTCTCTCTCTCTCTCTCTCTCTCTCTGAACCTCTTTTCTGCCTGCCTCTCTCTCTTACTCTCTATCTACCTCTCACTGTACCAGTCTCTTTTCTGCCTGCCTGTGTCTCTCTCTTTCACACCCGCACTCTTTCTCTTTCTCTGCCTATTTTTTTCCCCTCACTCTCCCTCCATACCCTTTTCTCTCCCACTGTGCGTTCTTTGGTCGATAAAATCAATACAATTTATGAAGAACCCGGTTCGGAGCAAGGAGTTAAAATACTAATTATTGGGTGGGACAGAAAGGAAAGACAAAACAGAAGACAAAGGGCAAAATGCCAGAGAGGAATGAGCAATAGGTAAACAATCGAAATGGGCATATCAGTGACTGATATGCGACATTTACATTCGGGGAAAGAACAAGGATGGAGAAAAAGATAGAAGCATCGTCAAACAACTCAATAAAACGATTCGTGGATATGTAGACATAAGAAATTTTGTAATTTTCGCTGCTTCTTTGGAAAATGGATATTTAGAAAGTAATCAGTTGGATCGATCGATCGATAGATAGATAGATAGATAGATAGATAGATAGATAGATAGATAGATAGATAGATAGATAGATAGATAGATAGATAGATAGATAGATAGATAGATTGATGGAGAAAGAAATAGATAGATGGATGGATAGACAGATAGATCGATTGATTGATAGAGAAAGAAATAGATAGATAGATGGACAGATAGACAGATAGATAGATAGATAGAGATATATATGTATAGATAGATAGAGAGAGAGAGATAAATAGATAGAGAGATAGAGAGACAGATAGATAGATAGAACGGTAGACACATACATACATACATACATACATACATACATACATACATACATACATACATACATACACAGAGAGAAAGATAGATAGATAGGTAGATAGATAGATAGATAGATAGATAGATAGATAGATAGATAGATAGATAGATTGATAGACAACCCGACATGCAGACAGACAAAGAGGAAGACAGACCGAAAGACAGATATAATAACAAATAGATAAGCTCATATAAGCACATTAAAACAACAGCACATAAACACTTATAAGAATATAAACCCATATCAACCTTCAAACAGGTTATTTGCACATTAATACAATTGCAGTACATACACACATAAAAGAAAATAAAACTCATATCAACCTATGAATACGTTATCAGCACATTAATACAATTGCAGCACAAAGGCACATATTTAGATCAACCTACGAACATGTCCTCACAACATTAACACATAAATACAACACCAGCATATAGGATCATACAAGAACACGATTTCAGCATTTCGATACACATCAACACAAACACATAATATATCAGCATATATACCCATAATATTCGACAGGTATACACAGACACATCCATCGCCTTGCTGGTGACAATCTCAGGTGTTAGAATGGACAGACAAGTGTCCCGAGCCCCCCCAGAGCCCACTGTGTCCATAGCAGACGGCCGTTTTCCCCAAGATTCCCTGATCGGGTTCATGAAATATTCACAGAGCTTATTCCTGCCCAGGGTTTGGTTTTCCTGTTCCTCACTACTTTTTTTCGTCTTTTTTTGTTACCATAATCTTTCTTTGACCTGTTCTTTGTTTCTCTGACGATGTATCTTACCTATCTCTCTGTGTTTTTTTCTCCCTCTCTATCTCTATCTGTCTATCTTTCTATGTAGTTGTGTGTCGAATAACAATAAAATCAGTGCTCGACAAATCGAAGTCGTGGACCGCATAACTAGGTAGGACAATTTTCTAAATGTGTCTTTCTATGTATGCATGTATGTATGCATGTATGTATGTATGTATGTATGTATGTATGTATGTATGTATGTATGAATGTATGTATGTATGTATGTATGTATGTATGTATGTATGTATGTATGTATGTCTCCCTGTCTCTCTCTTTCCCTCTCTCTCTCTCTCTCTCTCTCTCTCTCTCTCTTTCTCTGTCCATCTCTCTCACTTTCGCTCTCTAATTAAATATAATATTATCCCTACTATTTTAAAAAGTTGTGTTACTCACCCCCCTAATAATAATCAATCAATCAATAAAACTCTCTCACTGAACACGTCATCAGAGTTCAGACTCAAAACCATTGAAGCAGGACAAAACTGGCATGAAGAGCTCACAAATGACTGATCAAAATAATGAGCTTTTTTATATAGAGCGCTTACCCACTCAAGATGTCCAAAGCTCTTTGCAAAGGTTCTATGACAGACCATTACCAATCGATATATCTTTCTGAACTCAAGGAGGAGCATGTATATGTAAGAAACAGCGGGTAACTGTAGTGCACTGAATATAAAAAAAAAACCACCTTTATAGCCTATTGTGGATTATTCTGATGCATGTGGGTCAGCTGAGGAAAAGTGTTTACAGAACTTTTCCCACTTGTCAGGATCTAGATTCGAACCCCGGATCCCTAACCTGACTGTCTGCAAGTGCATAGACCTGAATGACTCTCAATTTTCCACATTTACGAGCCCCACTTCTGAGGGGGAAAGACAGGTTAAGGCGTATATTGGTTAATTTATATTTTGTTTGCGTGATAGGTCGATCTATATCTATTTAGATTCATCTGATTATTTCGCCCCCAACCCAAAAGGGCAAAAAATCTGCAAATTTATTCAGCATCGATTAATACCAAGTTGATCCGACAAACTGCTTTACTGCTTATATTTTGGTTTGAACTTTAATTACCAAAGTATATAGTACTAAGCAAAAAAAAATTCAATTTTATAGTTGTGTTCAATGATATTGAGTTAAAAAAGAGATAAAAAAAAACTGACGCTATTAATTTGTTAAGACGATAGTTGTTTTTTTTTTTTCCCACGGCTTGTCAGACTGTTATTTTATGGTAATCAATAAAGACTCTTATATCAGTTTGAATTTATAATCATGAATCTAGCTTGATTAAAATTTTTGTCTCCGGAATATCAAGATAAACATGTAAAGAGAAATCACGAAGCCTCTGTTATTCAACTCTTTTAGGTCTAAAAACGAACTTTCACTCATTGAGAAGCGCCGAATTATCTAGTCGAGGTCTTATCTGATTCACCTATAATCTTCGATCACATTAACGTCCCTTTATTTTCCCAAAGAATCTTATACTGAGACAGAGAAGTTTGGATAAAAGACAAAAAGCAGAGAAAAAGACAGGATATGAAAGAGTTTGTCGTTAACGTAAAATTTCTATTTGCATAGAGGGGAAGTCTCTTTAGTGATAAGGGGTTCTTTTTTCTTCTAACAAGAGATTAGAGAGAACAGAAGCATTGGGTATGTATTGATTTGGAGACGAGACAAGTCTGTTTAATGTTTAAAATAAACTTGCTGAGAGAAAAAAAGAGTGGGGGGAGGGGGGTAAGAAAGGAGGAAGAAAGGTTCTAAAAGATGCTGCGAGGGGATGAGTGTAACAGGAACTGATGGCGTCACTTTTTGTAGAAGGTTTTTGAACTGGATGGGCTGAGATTTTATGTACGGAAGGAGGGGACAACAGGTCAGTTAAACAGCTTAGGGGAGAGAGAGAGAGAGAGAGAGAGAGAGAGAGAGAGAGAGGAGGGAGGGAGAGTTAGAGATGCTGTCGATCAGGTATCTAAAACTGTAGAATTGAGGTGCTTAGCAAGACAGTAAACGAGAAAAGAATGAATCTCTAATTTTTCAAAGATATACATACATACCAGATGAACGGTGGGGAGTAGAAGGTGGTCTCAGTTATTGGTTGCGGAGGGAGCGGGTGGAATGGTAGAAAGTATGGATGAGTTAGGTAGGAGGGGCGAATAAATAGAGGAGGGGGTATGGCGGGTTTGGGGGGAGGGGGGTGGACGACCCTCATATTATTCCTGGGGGAAAGGGGATGGGGATGTTTATTCTAATATCTTCCTTTCTATCATGTCCAACACTTCCCTCGGGGTATTGTTTTCCTTTTTCTTTTTTAGTTCGCTCTTGCTCTGTCTGGGTTACTCACCCACCCAAGAGTCGCGCCCACAAAGAAAATAAAACTTTTATTTTTTTTTTTTAATTTGACCAACTTAATTAGAAAGCTTATACAAGGTTAATCTTGGGATTGTTTCTGATGCCGCACCCTTATTGACCCTCTAGTCTATCAGGGATGTGACTAGTGCATGCACCAAAAAGGTGCTATTGCTCATTTGAGTCTGGATGACTTTAACTTATTAAAGCACTAGATCTATTCTTTGAAAGCATTTTTTTTATTATTCTTTGAGGGTTGAAAAATGAACTTGACTCCTACACATCGATCCCCATACTGGTAGACCGAATTATAACTTACCCGCGGACATCCTATGTTTGTTGAATGAATTTTTAAGACCTCCTCAGTTCTTGATAATATCTAGTTTTAACTTAGATCTATTTATTACTTTACGTCAAGATATATATCTTGTACTTTGTCCCTCAGAACAGTAGTCCCTGCTACTACTAAACATAGGTCTAGGCTGTCTTTGCCAGTGATTCAAGAGGGATAAGTCTCGATGATTCTTTTCTTTTTTAAGGGAAAGCGTCATGTTTGTTGTAACCTTCCCATTCGCCGAGGGGATTAAACTCTCTTCAAGCTTGAGACAAGGCCTATTAGATGACAGACGACCCTTGAATCATGAAGCCTAAGTCGAGCCTCCATGTTTTAAAAACAGGTCGTACTAACCGTTGACCAACATTAAATTTTTGACTAGTTCTCCGCTATAAATGGCAAAAAAGAGTAAAAAATGTCTTCCCCCACCCCTCCGGAACCAAAGTAGATAAGTTTTTAAAAAATAATAGAAACATGAAAACGACAACAATAATAAAAAAAACTTATACTAATAATGATGATGATAATGATGGTGGTGGTGATGATGTTAATAATGAGAAGAGAAAATAACAGTAATAAACTCAAAATAATGGAGCTAGGCGAAAAATGAGGACTATCTAACTGAGCATTTCTAGACCACCTAGGCACGTCAGATTTGGCATCACGTTGGAAATTTCCCTAAAATTTAGAGGGGTAATATTCCTTGTTTGTATTTTTTTACCAAACTAGTGTTTTTTGTAAAATTGAAGGCAAAATTTGACTACGATATTCTGCAAAGAAAAAGGTGATCTCTGAACTACTTCCTATGCGCATAGCTCTGCAGAGATGGCAGGAATGAAACTGAAAGTAGGCCTTCAATGTACTAAGTATAGGCGGCGGAAGTTTTAAAATCGTCTGGTATAGACCTACATGTTATAGAGTACGATCTGAGAAAAGAATCTAAAAAAGTTGCATGGACATAGTACAAGATCTAGGGCCTAGATATTTACAGAAGCCAGACTCAAATCAAAAGGTTATGATCTAAATCAAGACTGTGAGCTTAGAATTTAAAAGATATCTAGATTTAAGTAAAGATAGATAGGTGTAAGGTAATAGAACATGTAAGTAAAAGGATAGATATCAAGAACATTTATCAGCCCAACACCGCCCAATTGACGGGGACACGTTAGTAGAACGGGTTTTTCAGCTTGTACTTATCATGATGATGATGATGATGATGATGATAACAACAACAACAACAACAACAATTATAATAGTATATTATCAAAAGGGCGACTTTTTTATGACAGCCGCTGATGTAAGAGTTCATGTTGCTTTATTTTTGTTTTTGTTCTTCTTCTTCGTGAAGAGACGCATCTAATATTCTTTATTCAATGTTTATAAAGAGATATGATATAATGTTAACTCATATACTTCCAATCATTACTTTCTGATTAAAATCAAACCAAAAGGAATCCATTAGACTTTTTTTCTTCACCCATCTTTATAGCGGGGCACAGAATTTCTATCAAGCTAGCCGCCATGCCACATTGAAGCCATCCCTGTGTCACAGAGATACCGAATATCCCAGTTAATCCGATATGGGGGGGTCGGATGACCAGTTCGCTCATGATGAGTCGTTTTCTCCAGGCGATGGTGAAAGATGACTCAGTGCCGTCAGAACAGAACTCGGAGGTGTCGGGCTGGTTTGATGCGATAGGTGTGTCATCGGAAAAAATAGTGAAGAATCAGTTGATAGATAGGTAGATAGATAGATAGATAGATAGATAGATAGATAGATGGGTGGATAGATAGATAGATAGATAGATGGGTGGATAGATAGATAGATAGATAGATAGATGGGCGGATAGATAGATATTTAGATAGATAGATAGATAGATAGATAGATAGAGAGATAGATAGATAGATAGAGAGAGAGATAGAAGGATAGGTGGGTGCATTTTATAGGTCGATATATATATATTTATGTTTTCAGAAATACTGACGCTTTTTTTCCATTACTCAGAGGGGTATAAGAAAATAGATAAATAAATAAATTTAATCCAAAAATTAATAGAAAGACGGTCTGGAAAAAAATTTTCAATAATACTTTGGACTTCTTTAAAGTACTTCTGATTATTAAGAATAGGCTTAGTTTATGATTTTCAATAAATAGCTTTACACCTCATGAATTACTATTGCATATCTAGGTGATTCAAATCGTCTCATTCTATAGAAGCTTACTCTAGAAATAATGGGATCTCGTTTATAACTTATTCATTTATCTTCCATTAAAATCGGTTGCAGGGAACAGTTAGTTATCTTTTTAAAGGAAAACATTACATTGAAGGACGTGTTCGGCAATATTTTAAGATAGACAAAATTAACATTAAGTCTTGGAGTCTAAGTAATGTGTTCGATAAAGGCAAATTCTGCAGTTGTTACTTTAAGGGAGAAAGCATGACATTATGATTATTGCTTTCTTGTGGCTTTTGTAACATCGAATTAGAACTGTGATAATAAGAAGAAAACTATTTCTGCGATATTCTAAAGTAATCGAATGGTTGCGTAGGTTAGAAAAGCCCACACTGTCGCCTACATCGTTGTTATAAAATTGAGGCAATAATATTGAATCATAACAAAGATAAGGACCATTAGCAATCGATGTCTTAGTAAGAGTTTACTCAAACAAAAAATAATTGCTAACAAGTGTCATTCATAGAAAAAAAAGGAGGAAAAGTAATTTAAATGCTGATAGAAATTTCCCAGACAATTAAGATATTAGAAAGAGAAACAGAGAGAGAGAGAGAGAGAGAGAGAGAGAGAGAGAGAGAGAGAAGTAGCCGATTCATTTAATGAGACGATGTTTTTATAAACAAAATAGCTCTCGAAATAGCTCGTGATCAACTTAAATGGTATTTTCTAGACACTCCTCCTACCTCTGTCTTTTCACTAGACTCCAGGATTCTCCCGCCTCAAGCAGTCACAACAAATACGAAACAAAAAACAGACACTTAATCAAGTCTAACGGTTGCCAATAGTTATACCGTCCGAGACAAAACTTGAACCAAATGAAAGAAGGGAATAGTAAAAAGAAAAAAAATATATTTTTAGTTTTTCTGCATTGCGGGTTTACATTCATAACGTAAGTTTTGTCTTTCCCGGGTCAGTTTGAGTCTTCGAAATTTATTGTTTGGTTGGATTTTTTTTTTAATGGTTGTTTACCACTCATAGCCACCAAGTCTTTTTGGCAGCAGTAGTAGGTAGTAGCGAAAAGTACGGGTCTAGTTCATTCAAAGAAATAGAACAAATCAACTGAATGTAATATGAAAACCCATATTAAATGTTTCAAACTCTGTTCTTTCACGATTAAGTAAAAAAAATGTAAAAGCATATAAAAATTTGCTGCATTAAATGGAATAGTAAAAACAAGCCTACTTCAAGACCGCTAACATTGAGACGAAATTTAATTTCTCTTTTTTTGTAGTTATTTTTTCTCTTAGCGAAAAAGATCCAGGACGAAGTGGACGAAGAACAATCTACAAGTGCTTCCTTCTGTTAATATCGATATTGGAAAGGAATTCTCCTGCACTCCTCCCTTGCGCCAAGTGGTGAGAAGACATTGAGGAATGGTAATCGATAAGTGGCGTTATTTGGTATTCACCATCCGGCCTTGTTCCTCGAGATCCATGGCCAATCAAGGCCTCCGTGTTGCCAGGCTGACCTCATTGTGAACTTATTGATGCGAGCAGAGGAGGGACAGGATTTGGGGTGAGCGGGGGGGTGGGGGGGGGGAGGAGAGGGGCTCAAGTTTGATGAGTGGCTAAAATAATGTGATGGATTGGAGGTGAAGTCGACAGAAGGAGTTGTGAGTCCGATGGAATATTGAATGGATATGGAGAGAGAGAGAGAGAGAGAAGAGAGAGAGAGACAGAGAGACAGAGAGACAGAGAGAGAGAGACAGAGAGAGACAGAGACAGAGAGAGACAGAGAGACAGAGAGAGAGAGAGAGAGAGAGACAGAGACAGAGAGAGACAGAGAGACAGAGAGAGAGAGAGAGAGAGAGAGAGAGGAAGCTCTAGAGGTAGGAGCAAAAGAGCACAATCCAATATCTCGTCATGTTGATTTACAAACTCTATCTTACACTTGAGATATTCGCACAAACAAAAGTCTTGTGGGCCAGAGAAGAACGCTTTACCATTGCCTTGATATAAAGACTTTTTTATTAAAAACAAATCGTCATAATCAATTCAAAGACTAACGATCTGAGCAGTTTCTTGTTATAATAATTTGCAGACTCTATCTAAGACCTGAGATGCAAACGAAAGTCTTGCGGACAAACAAAGAGCGTTAAGCCATTGTTTTAATGTAGAGGTCTTTTTAAGCCAACTGATATTCTAGAGAGGCTGTTGCTAATTCCGTTTGATCCATGCCCCCCTCCCCTCCTCCCTTTCTTATCCCTCCTCCCCTCGCTCCTATGTCTTTCTCACTTCAAATCATCCTTTTTCATACTCCCTACACTAAACCTACACGTCTTACTAATCACTATTATACCCTGCCTAATCGTTCTATCTTTTCTTCTTTTATAGCGTCCCTACTCACAGAAACATCTCGTGTTTTTTTTTAGCTCTGGCCCTCTCTCCCTTTCTCGATGATCACATCAATCCCTAAAAACCCGGGGGTTTTTTTTTTTTGAAAATGTAGGGGTTCTTTCATCGTTTCTGGGGCTCATTCTCTTAGATACCAAAAATAGGTTTAGGTTGAGGAGAACTCTTTCTCTTGGTCCTCTGTGAACACCTCTTTGTCCCCGAGACAGATTCCTCAAGAGAGTTACGAGATGTAAAGCTGGAAGACTTAATGCTGCAAAAGTTGTGAACAGAAAGAGTAGGTATTTTCTAGACTTGACCCAAGGACAAATGAAAGAAGAAATGAATGGAGTTGGAAAAAGGGAAAAAAACGGAGACATTTTAGTGAGGAAACTGCGAGAAAGAAAAAAGAATAGTCGAGTTGTATTGAGGTGACATGCACTTGAGAAAATACTGTAAGATCTATAGGAAACCAAATATTACGAAATAAGATGTAGAAGCAAAGGCTGGAATAAAATTGTGTGGTGTACTGGGATTTTTAGGCTTATGTCGGAAGTTACTGTTTTGAGCTATAGGGCTTCAAAGACCAAAAAAAAAAAATGATTTGTTTAAGGTTGCCCACTTTTTAGCTTCTCATGAACAATCATCCATTTTTCTGTCGTGTTAGAAAGTTTCAAATCCCAAAAGCAACTTTTTAAATATTGCTGTTTTGGTGTTTTTGTGAATATACCTGCAACTCTAGATGACGACTTTCCATAACTTTAAATCCAGTTTTCTCAGTTTCTTATTCCACAAACTTCTGTTGGGTTTGAGTGATATTTAGCGTAATACTTCAAATATTTAAAGTGTTTTATGCAGGGAATTAACTGATTGGCTTTCAGAAAATATAAAATTTCAATTTCTCCAAACTAGTCCCTTTAAAAAGGGAAATCATATTTATTCTTAGAATGGAATCGCGCAGTTTTGGTTTCGAGATTTTGGTCCAATAAAGAGTGAGAGATGGGTGTAACCAGGTCTTGTTTGAGTCAGTGCAGTTTTGAATGTTAGAATCAGAAATCAGTGTATAATATCCACTTTTCATGAAATAAAAAAAACGGCTGATTATTTGTGTAATCTATTTTTAGCAATACTTCAGGAAAGGAAAGTTTAGAAAATAATTTGGTAATCCTTACAAAACTAAGACTTTAAAAAAAAAAAACTTTTGAATTTTTTTTCAAACTAATTTTCAAAATGATATTAACACCGATCATGTTTCGAAGTGAAAAAACTAACGCCCGTCCATTGCAAACATCTCCTGACAATTCGCGCGAGCTCTTTCTTTCTTTTCTCTAAAACATTTCTCTTCCACTATTCGCATTTTTACCACATAGCTCGTCAAAATCAGAATATTGTGTATGTGTCATCGTGATAATTAGGTGGAATGATTCAAATAATAATAAGATGATGATGATTAGAATGCGTGTATCATCATCTGCCAAACGTGTGTAGGCGAAACTGAATCCATGCCA
>JAWDGP010003966.1:0-7500 GCA_033675545.1 Elysia crispata | reverse complement strand
AATAGTATGCGTCCAACATATATCTCTTGAACCTCATCACTCCAGAAAAAGTGTAAAGAGTATGCAATATCTTTCTACTGACTTTTTTTATTTCCTATTGAGTTAATTTTTATGAACGTGTGGTCAGGATTTCTTCAAGTGTTAATAGATTGCTTTATTATTATTATTATTATTGTTATTATTATTATTATTATTATTATTATTATTATTATTATTATTATTATTATTATTATTATTGTTATTATTATTATTATTATTATTATTATTATTATTACTATTATTATTATTATTATTATTATTGTTATTATTATTATTATTATTATTATTATTATTATTATTATTATTATATAATACGATCCGTGCGATATTCTTATAATCGAATCGCCCACCTAACAATGTGCCGGTAAATCGGGTAGCCTTGACGGATGCTGGAAGCAGAGTCTGTCACAGGCATCCAAGACAGTCGCAGAAACTAGACTTGGCCGGTGTTGCCGAAGCCAGAATAAAAATGAGATGCAAGAGGCATCGCCCATTCACCCGCCCGCCCGCTAGTGGGCGAGATTTCGCCTTCGACAGATCGTCGCTCTAGATCGATGAAGAGAAAACACGAGCCCGTGTAGATCCAGGTCGTCCTACAATGGGTGAATCAAGATTCGCTGGAAACTCAGCGAACCTAAAATATTGTGAGCGACGTAAAATCACACAGTGTTTGGGGTGTGTTTTGGCTATTACATTTATTTTCAGAAATAGATTTAGGTTTTAATTATAATCTATTCCTACCCCTATTTTACTCTTCGATTTTCATCCCCCCACCACACACACACACACATTAGATGTGTAAAACGCTTCTTGGAGGTACTTATATGCTTCTTTGGGCGTTCGATATATTTATATTTTTATTAATTCTTCAATTTGTTTATTTTTTTTATTTAATTTTTTTAATTGCGGGGGATGGGGTGGAGACGGTATATCATAAGGGTATGTGATTAGCATAAAAGGAAATATTGCCCTTTTTCAGAAATCCAGCCGTCTCAGGCTGAATCTTATCTACAGCCCATTATGTGAATGATGTTAATTAGCAATTGTCCTATTATTTTTCTCGAGCCCACTCGCCTGTTATATGAACAATGCACTGTAGGACGGTGGATGCTATTTGTAGATTACTAGTAAATAGCTCTACGAATGGTTGGTTGAAAATGACAGCTGCTCAGTCCACCATAGTGGCAGATCTAAGAGCTTGATCACCGCACAAGGAGTTAAATTTCCTTCAATGCCTGTTTGCAGTTACAGGTCTACCTATTTGTTCCTTTGTTCTGTGATGTAGCCAGGGTTGGTAGAGTACACGTGAAAAACAATACAAATTACGATTGGAAAAAATGTCGGCCACATTGTAAATTGTGAAACAACAGATATAATTATTAAATTTTGACAAGACAGACGCAATGTTATGCAAAATTTGAAGTGTCCTAATTGTATAATTGGTGAGTTTGTTGGGATTTTTTTGTTTGATATAGTCGGTCCACAACCTAGAGATCGCAGGTCTACTTGCATAGTAAAGATAAAACACCATCATGCAGAGTAGAACTGAGAAGCGAAGCCCTAAACTAATCATTCAGACCTACAGCTGATGCTGGGGTTTGAGCTCAGTAAGAGAGTTCTTTGCGAATATCAGGGCGTACACCCCATCCCACAGCCATCTGTGCCCTCATTCGAATCTCCATATTATCTTTATTTGTTCGGTTTTTTTTTTCAATTTGATTTGAAAATTTTAAAGGCCATATGTGCTTAAACTACTGTAATCTTCTTAATGTATAGCTTGTACGTTTCTTTTTGCTTTTTTGTAAGGGAGGGGGGGTATGATGATTGTTGTTGTTGTTGTTGTTGTTGTTGTTGTTGTTGTTGTTGATGTTGTTGTTAGTAGCAGTAGTAGTAGTAGTAGTAGTAGTAGTAGTAGTAGTAGTAGTAGTAGTAGTAGTAGTAGTAGTAGTAGTAGTAGTAGTTTTAAAGCCTAATATTGACATCGATTTTTTTTTTTTTTTTTTTTTTTTTTTTTTTTTTTTTTTTTTTTTTGCTATTAAATTTTCATACCAGATGGATCATTGTGGAAGGGTAAATAAAAATTAAAAAGAGAAAGCGTTGAACTTTGACTCAAAGTGTGACCACTTTAAGTATTTCTCTATATTTTAAAACAAAATATAAAAATAAACAAAATAATTTTATCATTCGGTGTGGGAATTCAATTTTCCACGTGTCAAATGAATCTGCCCTCTTCAGAGTCGTGAGGGGGAAGAGAGGCAGACAGTAATTTTTAGCTTTTAAGGTTTTCATATTCGAAGAGCTTCCTGCTTTACATCGAGAAGATTGCCAAGATGGCAGCCCCTATATGAGTTCCAGGAATCGGATCTGCTTCTTTATTTTTATTGGTCTTGTTGTTTATTCACCGCACATGCTTATATAGAAGGATTGTATTGCGGTTTAGAAAAATTGTTATGACAGTAAAAGTTTTTTTTACAAATTCTATATTAATTTCCCATCAGATTTAGTTTAGATTTTCTTTTTTTTTTTCATAGCTGTCTAAATCTAATCAAATCTACTAGAGCTAGAGGATAGATCTCTAGATACGTGTAGCCCGTAACTTTTAACTCTTGATCTATATTTAAAAATATTTAATTTAGCAGTTAGAATATAATATCTAGTTCTAGCTATCTTCACTTTAAAGTAAAAAGTGAAAGCATGCGTACATGCTCTAGATCTAGATCTATTACTATTAGACCAATAATCAACCGAAATCTCGAGGTCACTTGAGATGCTATAGCTCACTATGAGCTAGATCTAGGCTGTTTGGGCAATTAGGGCTAACTGATTACTCAGCATTTGGGGCTCTGACAAAATGTAACAGTAATCACTTTTTTAGTAGATGGATCTAGATCTATGTAGTGCTGACGATAGTAATACTAACAGCTGTTAATTCGAAAAGATAGCCTTGCAATGGATGAAAAAACATTTTTTTGAACTTTGGAGCCTATATTTGCCATTGTAGGTTGCTATGTGGACTATATAGTTCCTAAAATTAGTAAATTTTATTGCCGTTTCGTTGTTTTTTTGTTTGTTTTTTTTTGTTTTTTTTTAAGATCCAACCCTGAATAAAATTGCTCAAGTCTTTTTCCCATTTTTCAGACTGTGAAATTCCTTGATGTAATGTTAATACTTCAAGGGGAAGAATTTTTTATTGAGATACTTTTGTAACTGAAGAAAACTTAAATACCTTTATTAAAAAAGCCTAAAACAATAATCACAAGCGCCTGCAACTTGATTTATTTCTATATCAATGTCAGCAAGAAAGTAATTTAAAATTTCTAAAATCTTCATTATAAAATGCTCGTTGGCACAGACTAAAAATTTAGGCGAATGTAATAAAATGCTTTTAGCGTCTCTTCTTTTTTAATTGTTCAGCTGCTAGGTTTACCCATTTACCTTCTTCGCAAACAACATTAGCTATTTACAAACTTCTTGAAATCAAAAAGGTGTTAATAAGAACTTTTCAACTAGATTTGCAGGACATAAATTTTGTTCCTTCTAACCCTATTTATTCTATGAACTGAGATTTGTTTTAAAACTGACTGTGCACTTTCAGTGATATTTTGAAAATGCCTTGCAATGCCCTAGATTATAATGTCTGATAAACAAAAAAAGATAATCAAACTTTTTACTTGCTAATCATGAAAAGGAGATATTGACTTGGAAAAGTGAAATAACATTTTTGGGCTTAAAATGCAAAGAACTCTTTGAAGAAGAGAAAAAGGTTGATGATTTTAACTTTTAATGTCAACTGTGCTTTTATTTTATATAGACTGAAGATCATGAAATAATAAGTTTATTTATAATATCTTTATTTTCTTTTTTCTTTTACTTTTCAGTTTTGGGTGTCACTAGAGACTCATCAAAGGTAATCATTCTTGATTCATGATCAGTAATGTTAAAGACTATCCAAGGCTATATGTCTCTAAACTACAGCCTCCATGTTTGCTGTATCACACGAAGATCCAGTTTATTTTGTATTGAACTTTTTGAAACAGGAAGTTATTTCGATACCAGGCTTTTTATTTGCACAGTCAGTAATGAAAAATAAATTAATTAATTTAAGTAGAGACACACTCAAATGAACAGCTCAATTCCCAAAATTATGATAGGTGAAAAATTGTACCCTCTCTTCATTAAATAATTTTTTTTATTATATCTTGTCTGCCTCAATGTTCCATCTTGTCATGTTCGATTATATTTTTATTCCTCTTTTCTCGCCCCCACCCCTGATTTTATTTTTATTCTTTTTATGAGCAACATTAAATTCTCTCTCTCTCTCTCTCTCTCTCTCTCTCTCTCTCTCTCTCTCTCACACACACACACACACACACACACACACGCGCACGCACACAAAAGACACACTCTCCCTCCTTCTATTTTTTTTTAGACTTTCTTCTTTTCTGCCATTTCTCTCCTCTATTTTCATCTCCTTCAATCACTTTAACCATTTGTCACATTCTTTCCATTCTAGTCTTCACTTATCCAACCATATTTATTCTACTTTGTTATTATGAAATAGTCTGGATTATTCTGGAAAGTTCAGTTTAAATTTTAACCCGCTTTATTGAACAATTACCAGGTGGAAAAAATAATGAGCAACATTTTAACTTGATCAATCAATACTATTTTGACAATAATGTTTACAATAAACACAAGGCAGCCTTTTGAAAAACTACGCTTATTGATCGCGTAAATCTTTTTTTGCATCGTTCAAACTTGTGTTTGAAGTCCGGTCTTTTTCAGCAAGGTGATTTTTAAAAAATTTCTGTTTAACTATTTTTAAAGAGGAATCAAAGTCTTAATTATTTTTTTTAAATTAAATATTTCCTTGCGAGCCATGCGTGTTACTATTTAAAAATTTCATTTGTCCAAGGCTTTTAATTTTCTGTTAGGCTGAAAACCTTGTCTTGAAAAGAACAGAGATGCGATGCAAAGAAAAAAAAAAAAAAAAGAAAGAGAGGGAGGGGGGGAGAGAGAGAGAGAGAGAGAGAGAGAGAGAGAGAGAGTGCTCCCTTTCTAAGCTGACAGGATGTTCGTGCCTTAAACGTGTGCCGGTCTCCGGATATTTCAATTATCACTAGCGTTCTAAATGATCTGAGAAAATGAAATGGGATCGGTAACTTTGATATAGTCTATCCACATCACGACAGTCTGAGAGTTTTTCCCGTATCCAGCTCAAGCCCTCGTTAAGCACGGCGGACCGGAGATCATGAGGCCTCTAACTGACCAACCGACGACTGAGGGGCTGTTTGGAACCCGCGCGCGATGTTCCCAGCGGATATCGGGACGGGCGCTCCTAAAGTCCACAGCCACCGGCGTTCTTCACATGTAACGGCCACACTAGGGTTATATAGAGAGCTCTTCATGGTGGCCTTGATCCCACACGCGCATGTATGCCTTATGGGGACTAACTTCGAAGCCCTGCACCTAACTCGCATAGCTGATTTCTCTATAGTGTAGGCCTACATGATTAAGTAATTGACAGGATGGCTGTACAGTGAACCAATCGCAGTAGAACACCGCTGACACCTAGAGATTCTAGGGACTTTAGTAATTATTTTTTGTTTCGACCAGACAATCTGGCCGGTTGAGACCTTGATTTTCTTTAACGGTATTTTCACTGTCTAATATAAACCTTGGAGTAACTTATTCTAGCGTCGCGTTGGGTGGCTTTCGCGTGCAGATGGCCGTCTTCTTAAGTAACAATATTCGTAATATCTCGGGCATTATGTAAATCACGGTTATTGCGTAATAACCCACTGAGTACGAGTTATACGGTTCTATCGTTGTACACTTCTCAATATCTCGGGCATTATGTAAATCACGGTTATTGCGTAATAACCCAGTGAGTACGAGTTATACGGTTCTATCGTTGTACACTTCTCAATATCTCGGGCATTATGTAAATCACGGTTATTGCGTAATAACCCACTGAGTACGAGTTATACGGTTCTATCGTTGTACACTTCTCAATATCTCGGGCATTATGTAAATCACGGTTATTGCGTAATAACCCACTGAGTACGAGTTATACGGTTCTATCGTTGTACACTTCTCAATATCTCGGGCATTATGTAAATCACGGTTATTGCGTAATAACCCCCGAGTACGAGTTATACGGTTCTATCGTTGTACACTTCTCATCAATTTTGGCCTCGGTTTTGAGCGTCTGCTCGTATCGTTTTTCCGCCTCGTGGCGGTAGAAACTGGATATCCGGTAAGGCCGGGCCGAATGCTCGAGTGATAGAAACTGGATATCGCGGTAAGGCCGGGGCGAATGCTCGAGTTATAGAAACTGGATATCGCGGTAAGGCCGGGGCGAACTCTCGAGTTATAGAAACTGGATATCGCGGTAAGGCCGGGGCGAATGCTCGAGTTATAGAAACTGGATATCGCGGTAAGGCCGGGGCGAATGCTCGAGTTATAGAAACTGGATATCGCGGTAAGGCCGGGCGAATGCTCAGAACTATAGAAACTGGATATCGCGGTAAGGCCGGGGCGAATGCTCGAGTTATAGAAACTGGATATCGCGGTAAGGCCGGGCCGAATGCTCGAGTTATAGAAACTGGATATCGCGGTAAGGCCGGGCCGAATGCTCGAGTTATAGAAACTGGATATCGCGGTAAGGCCGGGCCGAATGCTCGAGTTATAGAAACTGGATATCGCGGTAAGGCCGGGCCGAATGCTCGAGTTATAGAAACTGGATATCGCGGTAAGGCCGGGGCGAATGCTCGAGTTATAGAAACTGGATATCGCGGTAAGGCCGGGGCGAATGCTCGAGTTATAGAAACTTCGGATATCGCGGTAAGGCCGGGCCGAATGCTCGAGTTATAGAAACTGGATGATATCCCGGTAAGGCCGGGGTGAATGCTCGAGTTATAGAAACTGGATATCGCGGTAAGGCCGGGGTGGGTATATCGAGTTATAGAAACTGGATATCGCGGTAAGGCCGGGGCGAATGCTCGAGGTATAGACACTGGATATCGCGGTAAGGCCGGGGCGAATGCTCGAGTTATAGAAACTGGATATCGCGGTAAGGCCGGGGCGAATGCTCGAGTTATAGGTGAAACTGGATATCGCGGTAAGGCCGGGGCGAATGCTCGAGTTATAGAAACTGGATATCGCGGTAAGGCCGGGGCGAATGCTCGAGTTATAGAAACTGGATATCGCGGGTAAGGCCGGGGCGAATGCTCGAGTTATAGAAAACTGGATATCGCGGGTAAGGCCGGGCCGAATGCTCGAGTTATAGAAACTGGATATCGCGGTAAGGCCGGGCCGAATGCTCGAGTTATAGAAACTGGATATCGCGGTAAGGCCGGGGCGAATGCTCGAGTTATAGAAACTGGATATCGCGGTAAGGCCGGGGCGAATGCTCGAGTTATAGAAACTGGATATCGCGGTAAGGCCGGGGCGAATGCT
>JAWDGP010003965.1:17500-33716 GCA_033675545.1 Elysia crispata | reverse complement strand
AGTCGGTTCCTGTCTTAAGATGTCTGGACTTTCCTTCGTGCTGTCACAGACCTAGGATGGCGGGTCGTGGTCAGACAAGAGAGTCGGTTCCTGTCTTAAGATGTCTGGACTTTCCTTCCTACTGTCACAGACCTAGGATGGCGGGTCGTGGTCAGACAAGAGAGTCGGTTCCTGTCTTAAGATGTCTGGACTTTCCTTCGTGCTGTCACAGACCTAGGATGGCGGGTCGTGGTCAGACAAGAGAGTAGGCTCCTGTCTTAAGATGTCTGGACTTTCCTTCGTGCTGTCACAGACCTAGGATGGCGGGTCGTGGTCAGACAAGAGAGTCGGTTCCTGTCTTAAGATGTCTGGACTTTCCTTCCTACTGTCACAGACCTAGGATGGCGGGTCGTGGTCAGACAAGAGAGTCGGTTCCTGTCTTAAGATGTCTGGACTTTCCTTCCTACTGTCACAGACCTAGGATGGCGGGTCGTGGTCAGACAAGAGAGTCGGTTCCTGTCTTAAGATGTCTGGACTTTCCTTCCTACTGTCACAGACCTAGGATGGCGGGTCGTGGTCAGACAAGAGAGTCGGTTCCTGTCTTAAGATGTCTGGACTTTCCTTCCTACTGTCACAGACCTAGGATGGCGGGTCGTGGTCAGACAAGAGAGTCGGTTCCTGTGTTAAGATGTCTGGACTTTCCTTCGTGCTGTCACAGACCTAGGATGGCGGGTCGTGTCAGACAAGAGAGTTGGCTCCTGTCTTAAGATGTCTGGACTTTCCTTCGTGCTGTCACAGAGCTAGGATGGCGGGTCGTGGTCAGACAAGAGAGTTGTTTCCTGCCTTAAGATGTCTGGACTTTCCTTTGTGCTGTCACAGACCTAGGATGGCGGGTCGTGGTCAGACAAGAGTGCCAGTTTCTCTGCTCACTCAATGTGTTTGGATGATGACATAAACTACACTGCACATCTCAGATTGGGGGTGATAATCTACACATTGCTATAGACTTGCTATCCAACACTCTTAATGTCTTTCAATTCCTTACACGCGATAAAGAGCTAAACCACGTCTGTGTTAGTACAAAGGTGTTTAAATAAAAACAAAACAAAAAACTTTTTTCCTTTTTCCAGTTGGCTGTCGGCGTAGAGGACAGGTGATACAACAACAAGACATCCAGGGAGCAGACAAGTCACGTGACCAAGCGTTCTACCTGACATGTGCAGCGTTTTTCAAGTTAAAAGTCGATAGTCCGACTATAAAACAATGGTCGCGGGTGAGAGTGGGGTGTCACGTTGACAACCATACACTGGTCCTGGCTCAGGATCCGACAGAGACGGAGATTGTCTTTCAAGGTTTCGCCAGGTTATTAGATCAAACTGTCAAGTTGTATCAGCCATGTCGGACCGACAGCGATGCGGTTCTTAGTCTCTAAACTTTCGTCAAGTCTGGCACCCACATGTTTCTCTGCTCATCATATCAAGCTTTATAAACTAGTCGTCGGCAAAAATAAAAAAAAAATTGAGAATACTCAAGATTCCTGGAAAAGCTCCAATATTCTCCCATCATAAAAGCATAACAAGCCATACAAGTTGGTCCAAAGATGATGTAGTGAACATCCGAACCATACAGGCTGCTCCAAAGATGATGTAGTGAACATCTAAACCATACAGGCTGCTCCAAAGATGATGTAGTGAACATCTAAACCATACAGGCTGCTCCAAAGATGATGTAGTGAACATCTAAACCATACAGGCGGGTCCAAAGATGATGAACTCAACATCCAAACCATACAGGCTGGTCCAAAGATGATTTAGTGAACATTCAAACCATACAGGCTGGTCCAAAGATGATTTAGTGAACATCCAAACCATACAGGCTGGTCCAAAGATGATTTAGTGAACATCCAAACCATACAGGCTGGTCCAAAGATGATGTAGTGAACATCTAAACCATACAGGCTGGTCCAAAGATGATGTAGTGAACATCTAAACCATACAGGCTGGTCCAAAGATGATGTAGTGAACATCCAAACCACACAGGCTGGTCCAAAGATGATGTAGTGAACATCCAAACCATACAGGCTGCTCCAAAGATGATGTAGTGAACATTCAAACCATACAGGCTGCTCCAAAGATGATGTAGTGAACATCCAAACCATACAGGCTGGTCCAAAGATGATGTAGTGAACATCCAAACCACACAGGCTGGTCCAAAGATGATGTAGTGAACATCTAAACCATACAGGCTGGTCCAAAGATGATTTAGTGAACATCTAAACCATACAGGCTGGTCCAGAGACGATGTAGTGAACATCCAAACCACACAGGCTGGTCCAAAGATGATGTAGTGAACATCCAAACCATACAGGCTGCTCCAAAGATGATGTAGTGAACATCCAAACCATACAGGCTGCTCCAAAGATGATGTAGTGAACATCTAAACCATACAGGCTGCTCCACAGATGATGTAGTGAACATCTAAACCATACAGGCGGGTCCAAAGATGATGAACTCAACATCCAAACCATACAGGCTGGTCCAAAGATGATTTAGTGAACATTCAAACCATACAGGCTGGTCCAAAGAT
Organism: Elysia crispata; assembly: GCA_033675545.1. Classification (NCBI taxonomy): domain Eukaryota; kingdom Metazoa; phylum Mollusca; class Gastropoda; family Plakobranchidae; genus Elysia; species Elysia crispata. The sequence continues at coordinate 31,151 of JAWDGP010003965.1, read as the reverse complement.
GATTTAGTGAACATCCAAACCATACAGGCTGGTCCAAAGATGATTTAGTGAACATCCAAACCATACAGGCTGGTCCAAAGATGATTTAGTGAACATCTAAACCATACAGGCTGGTCCAAAGATGATTTAGTGAACATCTAAACCATACAGGCTGCTCCAAAGATGATGTAGTGAACATCCAAACCATACAGGCTGCTCCAAAGATGATGTAGTGAACATCCAAACCACACAGGCTGGTCCAAAGATGATGTAGTGAACATCCAAACCATACAGGCTGCTCCAAAGATGATGTAGTGAACATCTAAATGATACAGGCTGGTCCAGAGATGATGTAGTGAACATCCAAACCACACAGGCTGGTCCAAAGATGATGTAGTGAACATCCAAACCATACAGGCTGCTCCAAAGATGATGTAGTGAACATCCAAACCATACAGGCTGCTCCAAAGATGATGTAGTGAACATCCAAACCATACAGGCTGGTCCAAAGATGATGTAGTGAACATCCAAACCATACAGGCTGCTCCAAAGATGATGTAGTGAACATCCAAACCACACAGGCTGGTCCAAAGATGATGTAGTGAACATCCAAACCACACTTTCTCCTCATGAGTTTAAGATCGAGGCCTAAATAACGAACCCGCTAGATAAACTTTCACAGAATCTAATGTATGTCAGATATCTTAACAGAGTAATATACCAGCTTATAAACTTTCACAGAATCTGAATTATGTCAGATATCTGAACAGAGTAATATACCAGCTTATAAACTTTTACAGAATCTGAATTATGTCAGATATCTTAACAGAGTAATATACCAGCTTATAAACTTTCACAGAATCTGAATTATGTCACTTAACAGAGTAATATACCAGCTTATAAACTTTCACAGAATCTGAATTATGTCAGATATCTTAACAGAGTAATATACCAGCTTATAAACTTTCACAGAATCTAATGTATGTCAGATATCTTAACAGAGTAATATACCAACTTATAAACTTTCACAGAATCTGAATTATGTCACTTAACAGAGTTATATACCAGCTTATAAACTTTCACAGAATCTAATGTATGTTAGATATCTTAACAGAGTATTATACCAACTTAGAAACTTTCACAGAATCTGAATTATGTCACTTAACAGGTAATATACCAGCTTATAAACTTTCACAGAATCTGAATTATGTCAGATGTCTTAACAGAGTAATATACCAGCTTATAAACTTTCACAGAATCTAATGTATGTCAGATATCTTAACAAAGTAATATACCAGCTTATAAACTTTCACAGAATCTGAATTATGTCACTTAACAGAGTAACATACCAGCTTATAAACTTTCACAGAATCTAAATTATGTCAAATATCTTAACAGAGTATTATACCAGCTTATATACTTTCACAGAATCTAAATTATGTCAAATGTCTTAACAGAATGTTTTACCAGCTTACAAATTTTAGCAGAATCTAACCCAAGTTAAATGTGTTAACTTTTACAGAATCTAATTTCTGTCAAATTTATTAACACAATATTTTACCAATTTACAAACTTGCACAGAATCTAATTTATGTAAAAAGTATTGACGCAATATTTTACCAACTTACAAACTTGCACAGAATCTAATTTATGTCAAATGTATTGACACAATATTTTACCAACTTACAAACTTGCAAAAAATCTTATTTATGTCAGATGTATTGACACAATATTTTACCAACTTACAAACTTGCAAAAAATCTGATTAATGTCAAATGTATTGACACAATATTTGACCGTCTGACTGCGACACGAGATTTAACTGGTACTGGAAGTTGCGAAGCGAGGGCACGGTTAAGGCTGTCAGTGAAAATAGTTGCACCAATCGACACGTGTGGTTGGGACGTGATCACCGTTTGAGGTTGTTTGGGTAGTGTTAGGACAAATGCTTTAAGATGGACCGAGGAATCGCTCGCCCGGAGGAGTGAAGGTGAGGCTCGCCTAAAAACCACACCGTGCTGTGGGAGGGTAGTACTAGCTTTAGCAGGTCACTTAGTGAGGTTAGAGAATAGAGAGAAAATGGTACTTAGGTCCACGGACATCGGAGAAGGCTAGGGGTCTTGTGGGCAAAGAAAGAGAGACAGAAAGGGAGAGAGAGTGGGAGAGAGATGTAGAGAAAGATAGATAGAGAGAGATGTAGAGAAAGAGAGAGAGAGAGAGAGAGAGAGAGAGAGAGAGAGAGAGAGAGAGAGAGAGAGAGAGAGCGCACGGCTATAATAATTATTTAATTAAGACAGTAAGGTTTGGCACACGAACCCTTACCTTGTGCCCTTCATTGCCTTTTCAATCTCTTCCCTTGCTTCCCTCCGTCTCTCTCTCTCTCTCTCCCTCTCCCTTTCTCTCCCTCTCCCTTTCTCTCTCTCCCATCAGTCTTTCTTGCTTTTAACTCTGCAGCTCACAAGGCCATTGTTGCTAGCCACTCAGTTTAAACATCTATGATTTAGGAGATGTTCAGAGGAACCAACAGAGAAACCTGGGTTCATTTTCCCCTGTTGTTTTCAGTTAATTAAGGAGAGTGTCAGAGAAATTTATTGTTGTGTTTAGGAAAGAAAGGATAAAAGAGATACAAGGCGAAGGAGAGAGAGAGAGGAAGAGTGAGAGAGAGAGTGAGAGAGGGAGACAGAGAGAGAGAGGGAAAGGAAGAGAAAGAGAGCGAGAGAGAGAGGGAGAGAGAGAGAGAGAGAGAGAGGGGGGAGAGAGAGAGAGAGAGAGAGAGAGAGAGAGAGAGAGAGAGAGAGAGAGAGAGAGAGAGAGAGAGAGATAAAGAGGGACAGGCAGACTTTCAGACAGACAGACGCAGCGAAATGAATAACGAGGAGATATAGATGGAGAGAAAAAAAGAGCAGCGTTAAAGGGAAAAGAAAAGAGAGTAAAGTAAATAAAAAGAAAAGAAAGTCGTTTTTTCTCCCTTGTCTCTGACAACCATTTGAAGCTGTATGTTAGCGGCGTCTCCAGCAAACTCCATGCTACTTCATGCTGCCTCGCGAGATACCACGAGAGAGCTTTGCAAACACTCAAAACCTGGCACAGTATGGCGAGACCTATCAGGTCCATTAGCGATGGGACCCCCACCATCATCTCCCTGGGTCAGTCTCTTTACGATGGGGAATGCAAACATCCTTCCCTTTTTTATTTATAAGTTCAGAAAAATGTCTATGTATATTATCTCCGTAAAGAATTATTCAATGTCCCACGACAGGTACCTGCAAAAGAGAATGGGCATATGATCCTCTGTCTGTCTGACTGTCTGTCTGTCGCTCTCTCTGTCTCTCTGTCTCTCTAATTCTAGAAGAATGAACATTCTCTCTCCCTCCCTCTCTCTCTCTCACCCTCTTTCCCTCTCTCTTCCTCTCCCACCCCCACTATCTCTCTCCCTCTCCCTCCTCTCTCTCACACTCTCACTCTCTCTCTCTCTCTCTCTCTCTCTCTCTCTCTCTCTCTCTCTCTCTCTCTCTCTCTCTCTCCGCCTCCGTTCCTCTTCCTCCCTCTCTGCGTGACACCCTGGGATCAGCGTGCAAGGGATAGATAGACTTGGCAGCGACAAACACTCGCCAAGCTCCTAACCGGATCTTAGACAAACATTTTGTCTATCTTGTGAAAGGATACTCCTGGACTGAAGAAAGCCATGAAGGGATGGTGAGTTTTTCCTCTGTCTTTATGCCCGAGATAACCTGTTAATCCGCATAAAATCCTTTCCAGTCGAAACCGGCTAGTTAGTTATCGCGTGAAATCTCGCGTGATTCGAAAAATCCATTTTACGCGAGACTTCAGAGATGAAATCGATTTGTTTATCCATTGTGTGAAACGCGAATAAGTAAAGGTTATTCTCTGATAAATTCATTCATTTATTCATTCATTCATTGGTTATTTTTCAAGCCCTGTCTACCATAAGCGGTGATATCAGGGTTTTTATTCTATTCACATGATCAAACGTAGAGAATTAAACTTATTAGATGGAATAATTTTTTTTCTTTTCTTACTTTTGTCTTTATGGCTTGCGAATGTGCTTACATAATTTTTCTCCTATGTCATCATCAAATGTCTGATAAATTTAAAGTTCCAGAATTTTCGATGCTTTGTTTTGCATAAGATTAACAGGACTTTGTTGAAACCCGTATATTGTACAGTAATCTAACGAAAAAAATTTCATGTGTATGAAATTTTGCAATTTATGATCGAATAACAAAATCTCAACATTCTGTTTTACAAGAACTAATTTCATTCAGCAAGAAAAGAATAAATTTCCGTTATCCTCAACTGCGAGTGAGTTTATTCCTTTTTTACCTGACAAAAAAGGAGGTGTTTTAGCTGCTATTTTCCTCACAGTGATGGGTTTTTGGCAGAGATTGTTTTTTAAGGTGTAATAATAGCCGGTTACTTTTTCGTTACTAGCAAGGGAAGTAATCTAATTTTTTTATTTAAATTGAAAAGTTCTGTCACTTACTATCCTTGGATAAGACACTATTATCTTTGATAAAACTACTTAATGCATTTACGATTTTTGTGAGATTGAAGCTATTCAATGCTTTTGTGGATTTGTCAGGTTAAGGCTAAAAATTGCAATAATGGTTTCTGTGAGGTTAAAGCTACTATATGCAATTTAGGTTTTTGTGAGTTCAAAACCAATAAATGTCATTACGGTTTTTATGAGGTTAAATCTTTTTGACTTTAATTTTAGAAGCTGAACACCCACCCTGTTATCAATTTGCGGGGTGTAGTGCGCGTGTGTATTAAATACTATTTAATAAGCTTTGAAATGGCCTTGATATCTATCCTTTTACTTACATGATCCAGACATATGCTCCTACCTATCTATCTTTACCAGGAATCTCTTAAAATATAATTCTAAAGACGAAATCTAGATATAGATGGAGATCTTAAATCCTTTGGAAATTTTCAGGCTAAAAGTAAAATCTAGGTCTATCTAGAAATAGATCTTAACCTCCTGATTCGAGAGTAGCTGCTGTTAATATCCAGGCTCTTGATCTAGAATTTATTTCCAAGCAACTTTTTTAGATTCCTTACTTAGATTTTACTTTATAGAGTGTAGGTTTTTCATGACGGTTTTAGACCTGCCGCCGCATACACAGCAGGGCTGCTATTAGTTTCATTCCTGCCATCTCTGCCAAGCTGTGCTTACAGGGAGTAGTTCGCACATTCAACTTTTTTCTTTTAAGAAAAATAATAATCACACTTTTCCCTTATATTTTCTGAAAAAACTATATTGGTGAAAAATGATATTACCACTCCAATCTTTAGGGCAATTTACAACTTTATGGCAAATTTGACATGCTTGGTAGTGTAGAAATGCTCGGTTAGATGGTCCTCATTTTTGCCTAACTACATTATTAATCAAAGGATATTATGCTGTATTGTTTTGAGTAAGGAAACTCTGCATGTTTATGAGTTTTACAAGAGTGAAACCACAGCCCAAGATACCCCCACTCTCAGCTCGGCTCCATGGGTCTAGATAGTTTGAGATCTACAGTGCTCGAAATTTTGGCTCAAGGATTGTTTTTGTTTCTTCAAAAGCTTACAGCCTTCTAATGAATATCACGAATGATCTTCGCCCAGACTTGCTCACCCTAGAACAGGCTGTTTTCACACACCACAGAACAGGCTGTTTTCACACACCCAATAACAGGCTGTTTTCACACACCCCAGAACAGGCTGTTTTCACACACCCCAGAACAGGCTGTTTTCACGCATCAATCCCGGGTCACATCGAAAAGTAAACAACGCTGATTCCATTTACACAAACAAACTTCAGAGTTTGCGAGAGTTTATTAAAAGCAAAAAACAAAAAAAAAAACCAAAACAAAACAAAAACCAGAGGAATCATATCATCTTACACCATTTAAAAATTATCAAAATAGGAAGACGTGTTGTAGTGTATGACCTTCACCTTGCATCTATATACACAGCCACTCGATGACCTGCATGCAAGCTGTGTAAGTGCCAAAGACTTCTGCTAACTTAACTTGTTTTTGTCCTAACTGATACTGCCAGGTTAAAACAAAATCTCAGCCGGGTCAAGAGACGGTCTTTTGATCACTTCTAAATGTAATTTTATGCTCTGTTCCTTGCTGCCTCTGTTTTCTAAGTGTGTGCTAAGCTGTTACAAAGGGTGGAATGCAGAGAACAACATTTTCATTGCAATCAATAATGACAAGTCCTAATCTTTCCTAGTAACAAGAATTCTTTTAACTCTTCAATTGGACAGAGATGGATGCATCACTAGTTTTGCTTTCCTCATATCAAACGGTTTTTGTTTTGTTTTTTTTTTTATATAAAAATCACTCTTCCTACAGCCGCAAGTGCTTAAGTATCTTAAAGCTCACAAAAAACCGTAAGTGCATTAAGTAGCCTTAACCTCACAAAAACTGTAAATGTATTTATTAATTAACCTAAAAAATAGTATCTGCGTTAAGTAGCTTTTGTTTCATAAAAATCGTAAATGCATTTAGTAGATTTAACCTCATAAAAACCGTAATGACATTTATTGGTTTTGAACTCACAACAACCTAACTATCAGAAGGGCGTCTTGTTCCAGTGAAAGCTCCTGGTGTACCGACCCTCCCCAGGTCTCGAGAGGGCTTAGAAACTTGCTTGGACGGTACCCCCTGCTTTCTTTAGAGGGCGCAGGAAAGCGATTATAAACTTCCTTCACGTTTCTCACTTCTTGATTTGAACCAGAACCCGCCACATCAACATCGTCAGAATCTCCAAACTCTGGCCAGTTTTCTTCTATCTTTACACCAGAACCCTCCACATCAACATCGTCAGAATCTCCAAACTCTGGCCAGTATTCTTCTATCTTCACACCAGGACCTTCCACATCAAGCTCGCCAGAATCCTCCGACTTATGCCCATCTGCTTCTATCTTCGCACCAGGACCTTCCATATCAACTTCGTCTGAATCCGTTGACTTGTACCAGTCTCCTCCTTTAAGGATGTCATCAGATTTCGGTCTTTTTCTTGTTTCTGAAGTCGGTTTATAAAATTAAGCAAACATTTTTAAACTGTATAGGTAACAGTGTTGTAAAAAAAAACCCACAGCAGTACAATCAGAAGCAACAGCACCAGTAGTAGCAGCAGCAGCAGCAGCAGCAGCAGCAGCAGTAGTAGTAGTAGTAGTAGTAGTAGTAGTAGTAGTAGTAGTAGTAGTAGTAGTAGCAGTAGTAGTAGCAGTAGCAGTAATAAAAGTAGTGGTAGTAGCAGCAGAAGCATCAGCAGCAGCAGCAGCAGTAGTAGTAGTAGTAGTAGTAGTAGTAGTAGTAGTAGTAGTAGTAGTAGTAGTAGTAGTAGTAGTAGTAGTAGAAGTAGTAAAATGGTAGTTGTAGTAGTAGTAGCAGCAGCAGCAGCAGCAGCAGCAGTAGTAGTAGTAGTAGTAGTAGTAGTAGTAGTAGTAGTAGTAGTAGTAGTAGTAGTAGTAGTAGTAGTAGTAGTAGTAGTAGAAGTAGTAAAATGGTAGTTGTAGTAGTAGTAGCAGCAGCAGCAGCAGCAGCAGTAGTAGTAGTAGTAGTAGTAGTAGTAGTAGTAGTAGTAGTAGTAGTAGTAGTAGTAGTAGCAGCAGCAGCAGTAGTAGATGTATTAGAGGAAAGAGAGACTTTGTCCAATAGGAGTGCTTATAATTAAAATGTTATGAAATCTGTAGAGTTAATAATGCATTAAAATTGGTTCCTTTACTTACCTTTGTCAACTGCTACAGTTGCACATGGAGATCCAAAAGAATCAGGGCGATACATCTGTGCGCGCAGAAGCTCTAAGCCCTGAGCACACAGGACGCTGGTAAGGACCAGGACTGCTATGAGAAGTTTCGCTGGAAAGAAAGACACATGATGTGTTAGGACCGCAGTCAAACTAGCGTGTTTTTTTTTTTACCTGCATTCGGAATGCCAGGCAGACAAAGAGTCATATGTCAAAAGCCAGACAAACAGTTTCATAATTATTTAAACTGGACTTGGAAAGTCAGTCACATCAACTGTGACATATCAAAAGGCATAGAAACTGGTTCACATTTAACCTGGGCTTTGACAGTCAGTCAGACCAACTGACATATATATTTAACCTGGATTTGGAAATTCTGTCAGACCAACTGTCACATACATTTAATCTCGATTTCGAGAGTCAGTCATACCAACTTACATACATATTTAACATGGATTTAAAAGGTCATTCAGACCAATTGTCATATATATTTAATCTGGATTTGGAAAGCCAGTCACACCAATTGTCCCATATTAAAAAGTCAGACAAACTGTTTCATATTTAACCTGGATTTGGAAAGTCAGTCACACCAACTGTAATATATTTTAACCTAGATTTGGAACGTCAGACAGACAAATTGTTATATATATTTAACCTAGATTTGGAAATCCAGTCAGACCAACTGTCATACATATGTTTAACCTAGATTTGGAAAGTCAGACAGACAAATTGTTATATATATTTAACCTAGATTTGGAAAGTCAGTCAGATCAACTGTCATATATTTTAACCTAGATTTGGAAAGTCAGACAGACAAATTGTTATATATATTTAACCTAGATTTGGAAAGTCAGTCAGATCAACTGTCATATATAATTAACCTAGATTTGGAAAGTCAGACAGACAAATTGTTATATATATAAAAAATATTATATTAAACCTAGATTTGGAAAGACAGACAGACAAATTGCTATATACATTTAACCTAGATTTGGAAAGTCAGACAAATTGTGATATATTAAAAAACAGACAATCTGTTCTGCTTGGGCCTTTTTTTATTGTTGAAGTGATCTAACGACTAGCAACAGAGGAAATAGATCTCCCCTTTTTTAGTAACTGATGAAGGAAATAAAAACGAAACGTCTATATGTTATTTTGAATGATGTCATCTTTGTCCATATAAGTCCAGGTTGGCTGATTGTTTACACCTTAATTCAATAGTGGTAGTAGTAGTAGTAGTAGTAGTAGTAGTAGTAGTAGTAGTAGTAGTAGTAGTAGTAGTAGTAGTAGTAGTAGTAGTAGTAGTAGTAGTAGTAGTAGTAGTAGTAGTAGTAGTAGTAGTAGTAGTAGTATCATCATCATCATTATCTTTTCTATTATAATTATTATTATTATTATTGTGAATAATAGTAATAATAATAATAATAATAATAATAATAATAATAATAATAATAATAATAATAATAATAATAATAATAATAATAATAATAATAATAATAATAATAATAATAATAACAACAACAACAACAACAATAATATAATAATAATAATTAGTAATAAAACCCATAATGATGATGATGATGATGATGATGATGATGATGATGATGATGATTGGCTCTCAGTCTCACCTTGCATCTTGCCCTTTGAGATCTTTTTATCTCCTGGCCACCAGCTTGTGACAACAAAAGATGTTCAGCCTCCACTGATGGCTGGTTGTTTCTAGCTAGCTACTGATTGGGTTGATGTTCAGCCTCCACTGATGGCTGGTTGTTTCTAGCTAGCTACTGATTGGGTTGATGTTCAGCCTCCACTGATGGCTGGTTGTTTCTAGCTAGCTACTGATTGGGTTGATGTTCAGCCTCCACTGATGGCTGGTTGTTTCTAGCTAGCTACTGATTGGGTTGATGTTCAGCCTCCACTGATGGCTGGTTGTTTCTAGCTAGCTACTGATTGGGTTGATGTTCAGCCTCCACTGATGGCTGGTTGTTTCTAGCTAGCTACTGATTGGGTTGCATAAAAAAAAAAAAAAAAAAAAGCATTCAGTTGTGTTATAAATATACTCATTTTCTGACAAAATTAGGTTATCTGCCTATGTGAAATGGATGAGGACAATTATTTTTGTCATCATCGTAATCTTTGTTTGTTTGCTTGTTTTGTTTTTTTTTACTGATACTTTTTTTTTTTATTCTTTGTGTTTTGCTCGCCTTTTCGCTGTCTCTTCATCATAAACGCGCTCACTATTGTCACGTGACAGGAACTGAATGCCGGGAATGTATGGTGTTACGAGTTTCGAGTTTGCCGCTGTTACTGACCGAAACTTCTATGGAAAATGATCCCGCTAGACATCGTTAGGAGTTGGTGTCCTCGGAACATGTTTAGACTGTCGGGACACGCCAATGATTTGCGGGGGTAGTACATTAGACCAAGATGGAAACCTAAACCATCTCGTTTAGAAGACCATAGCTCTAACTACTGGATTACCTGGCGCGCTAAGTTAAAGAGGGCCAGGGCAGATTAAAACAAATTAATGTTTTCTGGAATGCGGCGCCGTGTATTACAAGGGGAATCCCCTTCTTACCGATGTCTAATATCGGATTTTGAATTAGGTCTTATCTCAGTCGCATGCGTCATAAAACAATTCATGTTAGCTACAACAAGATTGGAGAGATGGCGAGAAACAGAGAGAGAGAGAGAGAGAGAGAGAGAGAGAGAGAGAGAGAGAGAGAGAGAGAGAGAGAGAGAGAGAGAGAGAGAGAGAGAGAAAGAGAGAGAGATGGAAGATAGAAGGAGTCAATAAAACAAAGGCAAACACAGTCTAAAAAAAGGACATTAATTTTACTTTTTTTCATAGCTCTTAAGTTTCTCAGACTCCTATACCAAGAGTTAGAAGACAGAGGCACCCTGTAAACAAAAAGAGAGAAAGATTAGACAGAAGGTGGTATGTGTATGAAGAGAGCCAGCAAAGAGACAGAAGGTGGTATGTGTATGAAGAGAGCTAGCAAAGAGACAGAAGGTGGTATGTGTATGAAGAGAGACAGCAAAGAGAAAGAAGGTGGTATGTGTATGAAGAGAGCCAGCAAAGAGACAGAAGGTGGTATGTGTATGAAGAGAGCCAGCAAAGAGAAAGAAGGTGGTATGTGTATGAAGAGAGCCAGCAAAGAGACAGAAGGTGGTATGTGTATGAAGAGAGCCAGCAAAGAGAAAGAAGGTGGTATGTGTATGAAGAGAGCCAGCAAAGAGAAAGAAGGTGGTATGTGTATGAAGAGAGCCAGCAAAGAGACAGAAGGTGGTATGTGTATGAAGAGAGCCAGCAAAGAGAAAGAAGGTGGTATGTGTATGAAGAGAGCCAGCAAAGAGACAGAAGCAAAGACCAGGAGAGCCAGATTTATGATCTCGAGTAGTCATGTATGAGATAAGATCACAAGTACTCACCGACCCAGTACTCCTTCCTCTGGGGCTGGCTCCTCTGTGGCTCTCATTTTATACACCCTACCCCTGGCTCTCTCAAGCTAGAGAGATCACGAAACAAAGATTTTATACACCCTACCCCTGGCTTTCTCAAGCTAGAGAGATCACGAAACAAAGATTTTATACACCCTACCCCTGGCTTTCTCAAGCTAGAGAGATCACGAAACAAAGATTTTATACACCCTACCCCTGGCTTTCTCAAGCTAGAGAGATCACGAAACAAAGATTTTATACACCCTACCCCTGGCTTTCTCAAGCTAGAGAGATCACGAAACAAAGATTTTATACACCCTACCCCTGGCTTTCTCAAGCTAGAGAGATCACGAAACAAAGATTTTATACACCCTACCCCTGGCTTTCTCAAGCTAGAGAGATCACGAAACAAAGATTTTATACACCCTACCCCTGGCTTTCTCAAGCTAGAGAGATCACGAAACAAAGATTTTATACACCCTACCCCTGGCTCTCTCAAGCTAGAGAGATCACGAAACAAAGATTTTATACACCCTACCCCTGGCTCTCTCAAGCTAGAGAGATCACGAAACAAAGATTTTATACACCCCTACCCCTGGCTCTCTCAAGCTAGAGAGATCACGAAACAAAGATTTTATACACCCTACCCCTGGCTCTCTCAAGCTAGAGAGATCACGAAACAAAGATTTTATACACCCTACCCCTGGCTTTCTCAAGCTAGAGAGATCACGAAACAAAGATTTTATACACCCTACCCCTGGCTTTCTCAAGCTAGAGAGATCACGAAACAAAGATTTTATACACCCTACCCCTGGCTTTCTCAAGCTAGAGAGATCACGAAACAAAGATTTTATACACCCTACCCCTGGCTTTCTCAAGCTAGAGAGATCACGAAACAAAGATTTTATACACCCTACCCCTGGCTTTCTCAAGCTAGAGAGATCACGAAACAAAGATTTTATACACCCTACCCCTGGCTTTCTCAAGCTAGAGAGATCACGAAACAAAGATTTTATACACCCTACCCCTGGCTTTCTCAAGCTAGAGAGATCACGAAACAAAGATTTTATACACCCTACCCCTGGCTTTCTCAAGCTAGAGAGATCACGAAACAAAGATTTTATACACCCTACCCCTGGCTCTCTCAAGCTAGAGAGATCACGAAACAAAGATTTTATACACCCTACCCCTGGCTCTCTCAAGCTAGAGAGATCACGAAACAAAGATTTTATACACCCTACCCCTGGCTCTCTCAAGCTAGAGAGATCACGAAACAAAGATTTTATACACCCTACCCCTGGCTCTCTCAAGCTAGAGAGATCACGAAACAAAGATTTTATACACCCTACCCCTGGCTTTCTCAAGCTAGAGAGATCACGAAACAAAGATTTTATACACCCTACCCCTGGCTTTCTCAAGCTAGAGAGATCACGAAACAAAGATTTTATACACCCTACCCCTGGCTTTCTCAAGCTAGAGAGATCACGAAACAAAGATTTTATACACCCTACCCCTGGCTTTCTCAAGCTAGAGAGATCACGAAACAAAGATTTTATACACCCTACCCCTGGCTTTCTCAAGCTAGAGAGATCACGAAACAAAGATTTTATACACCCTACCCCTGGCTTTCTCAAGCTAGAGAGATCACGAAACAAAGATTTTATACACCCTACCCCTGGCTTTCTCAAGCTAGAGAGATCACGAAACAAAGATTTTATACACCCTACCCCTGGCTTTCTCAAGCTAGAGAGATCACGAAACAAAGATTTTATACACCCTACCCCTGGCTTTCTCAAGCTAGAGAGATCACGAAACAAAGATTTTATACACCCTACCCCTGGCTTTCTCAAGCTAGAGAGATCACGAAACAAAGATTTTATACACCCTACCCCTGGCTTTCTCAAGCTAGAGAGATCACGAAACAAAGATTTTATACACCCTACCCCTGGCTTTCTCAAGCTAGAGAGATCACGAAACAAAGATTTTATACACCCTACCCCTGGCTTTCTCAAGCTAGAGAGATCACGAAACAAAGATTTTATACTACCCCTGGCTTTCTCAAGCTAGAGAGATCACGAAACAAAGATTTTATACACCCTACCCCTGGCTTTCTCAAGCTAGAGAGATCACGAAACAAAGATTTTATACACCCTACCCCTGGCTTTCTCAAGCTAGAGAGATCACGAAACAAAGATTTTATACACCCTACCCCTGGCTTTCTCAAGCTAGAGAGATCACGAAACAAAGATTTTATACACCCTACCCCTGGCTTTCTCAAGCTAGAGAGATCACGAAACAAAGATTTTATACACCCTACCCCTGGCTTTCTCAAGCTAGAGAGATCACGAAACAAAGATTTTATACACCCTACCCCTGGCTTTCTCAAGCTAGAGAGATCACGAAACAAAGATTTTATACACCCTACCCCTGGCTTTCTCAAGCTAGAGAGATCACGAAACAA
>JAWDGP010003965.1:0-15000 GCA_033675545.1 Elysia crispata | reverse complement strand
TGCAGGAATTTCCTTATTAGCATTTCAAGTTTCGTTTAGTATATGGAAGATATTAAGTATATCTCTCTTTCACTGCTTAACTTTGACCAAACATGGATCCTTTACTTTTAAAAGGTCTCTTTTGCATGTTTTTTTTTAATAATAATTTTTTTTTACATATTTTCTTCACTGTCTCACATAGCCATAAAGCAATCTTGTGATAGAAGGTTTGACCACTAACCTCCTATCTTAGACTTAGAAGATTTAACACGAAATCGAGGTGGTCTAGACTTTTGAGTATTGCAGTTTCCAAAAAATGTAATAGTTGGGACCTGTTTGACCTTTGACCTCTCACCTCTCGAACCAGTATTCATGTTTCGCAACCCTACTAAAACCCCGTTTGTGTCAATTTGGCGAGGCTGGGGTACGTGTGTTTATTAAACTTTATATATATATATATATATATATATATATATATATATATATATATATATATATATATATATATCCTTTTTAGTAACATGATCGAGATATATGCCTATACCTATCTACCTTTACCTACAATCTAGATATCTCGATCATTCTTATTCTCAACACAAAATCTAGATCTAGAACTTAAATCCTTTAGAAATTCCAGGCGTAAAAGAAAAAAAAAATCTAGATCTATGGAGATCCAGATCTTAATCTTTTGATTTGAATTTAGCCTCTGGAATTATCTCGGCCCTAGATCTAGAACCTATGGTCAAACAACTCTTTTTCTTCTTTACTTAGAGCTTACACTATCACATGAAGATCTACCCTCCGCCTACATTGTATGCGTACTTTCAGTTTCGTTCCGTCCGGTTATTTTTTTTTTGTCAAGCTTTTCTTACAGGAAGTAGCTCGCACATTCGCCTTTTACTGTTGAGAAAATAATAATCATAATTATTTTTGCATTTAAGTTTCTAAAAACACTATTTTGGTGAAAAACGATATTACCACTCTAAACTTTAAGAGCAATTTACAACTTTATGCCAAATTTGAAAGGTCTAGGTGGCCTAGAAGTGCTCGGTTAGATGGTCCTCATTTTTCTCCTGACTTCATTATATATAGATGATTCAAAGTACTACACAGCTGACCGTTGGTCACTGCTCGCTACATCTAGTTGCGATAATTCCTTCATGTGCCTCGCTCTCAGTGAATCAATGATGCGTGAAGTCTTTGAATTCGGCTGCAGGCCGTAAGCCGGACTTACATCCTGTTCGTGTCAGCTTCACGCCGCCAGGTGTTGTGCAGGTGTATGAAAGATTTCAGAGAAGGAAAATACGACAACAGCCACAACACAGTTTCAGCTTCACGCCGACAGGTGTTGTGCAGGTGTATGAAAGATTTCAGAGAAGGAAAATACGACAACAGCCACAACACAGTTTCAGCTTCACGCCGCCAGGTGTTGTGCAGGTGTATGAAAGATTTCAGAGAAGGAAAATACGACAACAGCCACAACACAGTTTCAGCTTCACGCCGACAGGTGTTGTGCAGGTGTATGAAAGATTTCAGAGAAGGAAAATACGACAACAGCCACAACACAGTTTCAGCTTCACGCCGACAGGTGTTGTGCAGGTGTATGAAAGATTTCAGAGAAGGAAAATACGACAACAGCCACAACACAGTTTCAGCTTCACGCCGACAGGTGTTGTGCAGGTGTATGAAAGATTTCAGAGAAGGAAAATACGACAACAGCCACAACACAGTTTCAGCTTCACGCCGCCAGGTGTTGTGCAGGTGTATGAAAGATTTCAGAGAAGGAAAATACGACAACAGCCACAACACAGTTTCAATTTCAGATTTTGATCATCGCGACAAAATCTGGCAGCCATCATGCTGGTCAGGCCAGATCATGACCTCTAGATGACCAAGTGTGACCAGGTACACTAGTGGCTGCTCGTCAAGCATTAACAACACACCTCCCCCCTCCCCCCCCCCCCCAAAAAAAAAACCCTCTCACTCCTGAAGCAGGTTATGTTAGTTTACTTCCACTTACCATGGTGATCAGACTTGTCCTGAGTTAGAAATATATATACATATAAAAAAAAAACAACTTCTCATTCAGTCATACGTTATGGATCGATGCCAATTTTTCTTTCTATACATCTTCTGCCTCGAGTTGCGTCAAATCACTTCAATCATTTATGTCAATGATTCTATTATTGCTTTTATTTGTATAATTACCTTCATGATTGTCGCCATGATTACCATCATTATCATCGCCGTCGTCGTCGTCATCATTATTTATCATCAGCACCATCATAGATTCCTGCCGATAAATTATCTTATTGCGATGTCATGAACAGAAATGTTATAATATTTTGAATAACATTTACATGTCTGAGACATCAATAATTCAGCACAGTTCTTGTTCAGCGATTTCTCGTATAATTTATACTAATTATCTTCACGATATTAATGAGAAATTAAAATCTCTCCGCGCTCCGCCCTCCCCGCCCCCTGTTTGGGAGGAGAGCCAGGCACCACGTTCCTTCCTGGTTGACCTACGCCTCCTTCTTGCGATAAATCAAAACAGAACGGAAAAAATAATCAAAGCGGTAGTAATTATCATAGTATTTAACACTGAATAAATCTTTATGATAAAATATGACGTGTTAAGTTGATAGGATAGTTGGAGATAATGTTATATGAGAATCTCAGATGATATTATTATTATTATTATTATTATTATTATTATTATTATTATTATTATTATTATCATATTCATGCAGCATCGAATCGAACACTTTCAATCTTCTCGCCAACTGATTTTCTTCACTTCAATCGCCAACAACAACATTTCTCAGCTTTTGATTGTTTCATGAAAAATTCATAACTGTTAGATCAGTAATGATCAGAACTGGTGATATGAAGGTTTTTATTACGGAATCATGAAAAGAGTTTTACTGGTTCTCCTTGAATAAATTGACTACAATCGTATGGCTCTGGTTTCACACAAAGTTTGGCATAATTTAAGAATCAAAGGGGATTCAAATTCAGACTTTCACACAAACTAGTTGGCTTTAAGTGGATTCTACTGTAACTTTATGGAGATAAGAACATTGAGTGGTTAGCAAATTCATAAATCAAAATACGGCAAATAACGTAATGAATACGAAATACAGTTTTGCCTCATTGGTTTTACAGAGGATGGGTCAGCTAATGCAAAGACATCATCACATTTCGCATAACTGAACATTGGATCTGAAATGTTTTACAATTGAAGCTGAGTTGGCACTGGATAACACAGAAGCGCCATTTTTTTCCTCTGAATTTTCTCACCTCAAGTGAATTCAATCAATGACAAAATACTGCCAAGCTTATTTTTTCAAATTAATCAACAATATATTCTTTTCCAATTCATAATGAGGCAACACAATTTCTCAGAGAATAATTTTACCTTGATACAAATCGTGACTTCTGTTCAACAATCAGAAGCATTTCGAACATCAGAGCAGAACTATAATAATTTTATTCTAAATGTTTCATAATAAGCAAATTTTGTTTAGCTTTTTTACTCCAAATTTCACACCAACGTGCATTCTGGCACACGCTGTCGTTTGATGCGCTATCAACTTAATGCAGAGCTCATGACTTCAAACTAGGTAGCACATAACTCTTTGCGAAATTGCATCCACTATAAATGAGGAAAGAAGATGAAAAACCTCTTTTCCATGTTGGTTTCTTCATAAGAGCGTCGTGTCCTCGATCTGTGTCAGGCCAGAGAGTCGTTGAAATGTTCAGGTACAAGATAGATGATTGTAAACTTTGATTACTTCACTGATAGAATAACAGTTAAGAACCAGTTATATTTAGCTCCGAGGTTTAGTCTTAGGGTCACCTCTCCTGCCTTTTTATTCGCACAGGAGGAAAAAACCCGCTTTATTTTAATCTAAAACCGAAAGCATGAAATGGACAGCCAGATGTCAATATTTTCCTGTAATTACACGTTGAATTAAACAGCCATAATTTTATACACATAGCATTTTCAGCGGTGATCCTCAAGGGAAACCAAGCACCTTTCGGTTTGTGTAGTAGCTTTATGTAAATGAAAAAAAAATCCCATGTGATCAAGCTCCCTGCCCTCCCCCACCCCACTCCCCTCCCCTTAGGATTAAGCCACCTACCTATGTGATAGCCACACGAGATCAGAATCGACTCAACATTTTAAATTGAGTCTCTCCCCCCCCCCCCAAACCCACCTCACATTTCTAGAGTTCAGACTAACTGGCATAGTGTTCGAGGTGGCAAGAATGTCAAATCTCGTAACTTCTCCTAATATTCAATCTTTATTCATAAATCTTGGTGAGATATATAGCTCACCACAACTCGAGCACTTGGGGCGAACTCGCTGCCTTAGACAAATAAAGCGGTCACGCCAATACCTTGCTTCATGGTTTGACAGATCAGGCTGGAAGCTTGTCTGAACTTCTTACAAATATGGAGAGGACGAAATGGTTGTGAGATTTTTCGGGTCTCGATCATCATAACTTGCGTGAAATAAATTTTGTCGAGAGAGTAGAAGTATATACTTGACTGCTTGGAGCACTATGGCTGCCAGTAGATTAAAACTATTTAATAAAAGGTACAAAACAACTTGTCCAACAAACTCACGGTGAAGATATCTTGGAAGTAACCTGGAATTCGACTTGTTGCTAAAAGTAAAACTTATAGAGGGTCGGTCCAACTTGAAGATACTTGTTTCAACTTGTTTCTAAAAGTGAAACTTATAGACGGTCAGCACATCTTCATCATACTTGTTTCCTAGGCTAAGAGTATTATGTCACTGCTCAAAATAAGTATTTATGACATATTAAGATCATTTTAGAGTTGGGTTCATAAACTGAGAGCTCTTCTATCAGAAAAGTCACGTTCTGTGTGTAACCGGAAGTCACGAGAGTCTCGACACCATCTCTCTGCATCTTAAGTCCTTCATGGCAGGTCCCGTCGTGACGTGGTTACTTCCTCTTCTACCTGTTTCTTCTTCCGGTACTTGTCGTTTTCGGTGTGTGACTTAGCTTGACTATTTTATCTCTATCTATATGGACATTGCTCTCTTACTAACATGTATGCTTCTAGTCAAACAATAATCGTCCTCTATCTATATGGACATTGCTCTCTTACTAACATGTATGCTTCTAGTCAAACAATAACCGTCCTCTATCTATATGGACATTGCTCTCTTACTAACATGTATGCTTCTAGTCAAACAATAACCGTCCTCTATCTGTATGGACATTGCTCTCTTACTAACATGTATGCTTCTAGTCAAACAATAATCGTCCTCTATCTGTATGGACATTGCTCTCTTACTAACATGTATGCTTCTAGTCAAACAATAATCGTCCTCTATCTATATGGACATTGCTCTCTTACTAACATGTATGCTTCTAGTCAAACAATAATCGTCCTCTATCTGTATGGACATTGCTCTCTTACTAACATGTATGCTTCTAGTCAAACAATAATCGTCCTCTATCTATATGGACATTGCTCTCTTACTAACATGTATGCTTCTAGTCAAACAATAATCGTCCTCTATCTATATGGACATTGCTCTCTTACTAACATGTATGCTTCTAGTCAAACAATAAGTCCTTCTATATATATGCTCTAGTCATTATCTGTATGGACATTGCTCTCTACTAACCGTATCTGTATGGACATTGCTCTCTTACTAACATGTATGCTTCTAGTCAACAATAATCGTCCTCTATCTGTATGGACATTGCTCTCTTACTAACATGTATGCTTCTAGTCAAACAATAACCGTCCTCTATCTGTATGGACATTGCTCTCTTACTAACATGTATGCTTCTAGTCAAACAATAATCGTCCTCTATCTGTATGGACATTGCTCTCTTACTAACATGTATGCTTCTAGTCAAACAATAATCGTCCTCTATCTATATGGACATTGCTCTCTTACTAACATGTATGCTTCTAGTCAAACAATAATCGTCCTCTATCTGTATGGACATTGCTCTCTTACTAACATGTATGCTTCTAGTCAAACAATAATCGTCCTCTATCTATATGGACATTGCTCTCTTACTAACATGTATGCTTCTAGTCAAACAATAATCGTCCTCTATCTATATGGACATTGCTCTCTTACTAACATGTATGCTTCTAGTCAAACAATAATCGTCCTCTATCTATATGGACATTGCTCTCTTACTAACATGTATGCTTCTAGTCAAACAATAACCGTCCTCTATCTATATGGACATTGCTCTCTTACTAACATGTATGCTTCTAGTCAAACAATAATCGTCCTCTATCTATATGGACATTGCTCTCTTACTAACATGTATGCTTCTAGTCAAACAATAACCGTCCTCTATCTATATGGACATTGCTCTCTTACTAACATGTATGCTTCTAGTCAAACAATAATCGTCCTCTATCTGTATGGACATTGCTCTCTTACTAACATGTATGCTTCTAGTCAAACAATAATCGTCCTCTATCTATATGGACATTGCTCTCTTACTAACATGTATGCTTCTAGTCAAACAATAATCGTCCTCTATCTATATGGACATTGCTCTCTTACTAACATGTATGCTTCTAGTCAAACAATAATCGTCCTCTATCTGTATGGACATTGCTCTCTTACTAACATGTATGCTTCTAGTCAAACAATAATCGTCCTCTATCTGTATGGACATTGCTCTCTTACTAACATGTATGCTTCTAGTCAAACAATAATCGTCCTCTATCTGTATGGACATTGCTCTCTTACTAACATGTATGCTTCTAGTCAAACAATAATCGTCCTCTATCTATATGGACATTGCTCTCTTACTAACATGTATGCTTCTAGTCAAACAATAACCGTCCTCTATCTATATGGACATTGCTCTCTTACTAACATGTATGCTTCTAGTCAAACAATAACCGTCCTCTATCTATATGGACATTGCTCTCTTACTAACATGTATGCTTCTAGTCAAACAATAATCGTCCTCTATCTGTATGGACATTGCTCTCTTACTAACATGTATGCTTCTAGTCAAACAATAACCGTCCTCTATCTGTATGGACATTGCTCTCTTACTAACATGTATGCTTCTAGTCAAACAATAAACGTCGTCCTCTCTTATAACATGTATGCTTCTAGTCAAACAATAATCGTCCTCTATCTATATGGACATTGCTCTCTTACTAACATGTATGCTTCTAGTCAAACAATAACCGTCCTCTATCTATATGGACATTGCTCTCTTACTAACATGTATGCTTCTAGTCAAACAATAATCGTCTTCTATCTTCTCCTTTCCTCTAATCCAGCGCCTCATCTCTCTCCTCCCATCCAACACACCTGAAAGTACACCCATAAACCCATTCCACCAGAAACGGTGGGTAAAGCTTGAGTTCTGATGTAGTTTGTCAGGACTTCTTGTTTTCGTTGTCTTCAAGTGTCAGATGTATCTCTCGAGACGTCATGTGTATTGTCTGTATCTGTGATGGTGAGTCGGGGCGACTGACTAGTCACGCCACAGGTAGAGCCCCACCTCGACCACTGCATGGTGTGGCCATGAGAGACACTTCAGGAAAAAAAAAAACCCGAACAGAAAAACATGTCACTCGATGTTGTTGAGGATCATCCTACAAACAAAAGGCTTCTTGTTCTGATTTTGGTTTGCAAGAAATACATTTTATTATCCTGGATCATTGTATAAAGTACTCAAAAACATAGAAAAAAAATTTCTTCTCCTGAACTATTAATTTTCTTCTGTTTAGTAAATTGTCAGAGCGGCTCAATCGTTTGACCTCTAAAGTTGATCATTGACATGTTGAGGTCAAAGTGAGTCGATCCCAATCAGTGAGACTTTCTGTGGAAACCAACAAGAAAGTTTGTTTACAGCTGATGATGTCATCTCGGTCTTGAGGTTTCCAAACAGAACTGACTTGATGAAACCTACAGTCGTGAAGTCTTGCAAGCAGATGGACATACGTTTAGAGCTTCCGAATAATCTTGAAAAAAATTCAGTTCAATCCCCTTATCTGTTTGTATGTTTTACTGTGTGTCCGTCTCTTTGTTATCCGGTCTCTGTTTGAAGTAATACTCTAGGCTCTGAGACAAAAAAAAATTACAAGAATTTGTCATAACTTGAATGAATGTAATCTAAATAGCCGCGATTAGAACACATAGCATTTGCATCTTACGAGCGTAAAAAGGCAGAACATAAGAGATTAGAACACATATCATTTACATGTTAAAAAGAGAGAACATAAGAGATTAGAACACATATCATTTACATGTTAAAAAGAGAGAACATAAGAGATTAGAACACATATCATTTACATGTTAAAAAGAGAGAACATAAGAGATTAGAACACATATCATTTACATGTTAAAAAGAGAGAACATAAGAGATTAGAACACATATCATTTACATGTTAAAAAGAGAGAACATAAGAGATTAGAACACATATCATTTACATGTTAAAAAGGAAGAACATAAGAGATTAGAACACATATCATTTACATGTTAAAAAGAGAGAACATAAGAGATTAGAACACATATCATTTACATGTTAAAAAGAGAGAACATAAGAGATTAGAACACATATCATTTACATGTTAAAAAGAGAGAACATAAGAGATTAGAACACATATCATTTACATGTTAAAAAGGAAGAACATAAGAGATTAGAACACATATCATTTACATGTTAAAAAGAGAGAACATAAGAGATTAGAACACATATCATTTACATGTTAAAAAGAGAGAACATAAGAGATTAGAACACATATCATTTACATGTTAAAAAGGAAAAACATAAGCGAACGGAGAAAGCAATTTATCACAGGCAAAAGTTTTTTTTTTCTGAGATTCGCCTTCTTGCTATCTTACTAGCGTGCAGAATTATGCAACATTAACAGCTAAATAAGGACTAGTAACTGTAACTGAATAAAAAAAAAAAATATATATA
Organism: Elysia crispata; assembly: GCA_033675545.1. Taxonomy (NCBI): domain Eukaryota; kingdom Metazoa; phylum Mollusca; class Gastropoda; family Plakobranchidae; genus Elysia; species Elysia crispata. The sequence goes on along the minus strand of JAWDGP010003965.1, from coordinate 6,051 downwards.
TATATATATATATATATATATATATATATATATATATATATATCACGAGTGGAAATACCGTATATCACAATATAAGATTTCGTACTCGCAAAATGTATATTTAAGGATTTTAAATATTTATAAAGAACTACATCGACTTGGCTACAGATGCATGAAACAATTCACAGCGTGCATTATTCATTTCTCAGTGTCACACAGTCCGAGGTTTTGAATAATAAATTCTTAGATCTTCCATAAATATGCATAAAATTCAAAGCTGTGATTATAAAATCGTGGAATATTTCCCGGTGTAAGATCTCCGCCAAATCGTCACGAGCTCTGGAATATCAACATCTCTTGCCTGCGTGCCACGACAAGAATCATGAAATGTTTGTATTCCAGTATTTGGCAATTTCTTGATTTTACTCCAATCTTGTTATACACTATAAATAATTTTCATTTTTTTTATCTTTTAATCTTCAAAATTATTGAGAGGACATAAAATATTTGTGAAAAAAATTCATTATGAATTTTGCGAATTAACTATAGGATCATTTAGAATGTAAACATTTTTCTTTATAACTTTGTCTTGTCTTCTTGTAAAGTCTACCGTAAAAAAGTTTATGATGAATTGTTATCAATATAAGCTAAGTGTTTTCTTGTTGTTATCAGTGGGAGTAAATTCGATTCAAACTTGTGTATGGTGTTAGGTATCATATCAAACTAACCAGGCTGACCGGTGTAACGGGTTTTGGGAGACAAAGACCCAGTTTTTGAAAAACCAACCGTCTGGTGTGAACTTGATCAATCTAGATATGGGAGCTTCATTTTTCATAAAAAGAATGATATAGGTTTATTTCATTAACTGCAAGAATAAGCCTTGAATGCGGATTTTATTCAAAGTTAGGTTCTCTAATACTGTCTCTTAGTCCGTTAGAAAAACTGTACAAAAAAGCACTCACATTGAACTGGCACTGCTGTTTAATTAGGGAACATTCACACATTGAATTGGCACTGCTGTTTGAGAAGGGAACATTCACACATTGAATTGGCACTGCTGTTTGAGAAGGGAACATTCACACATTGAATTGGCACTGCTGTTTGAGTAGGGAACATTCACACATTGAATTGGCACTGCTGTTTGAGTAGGGAACATTCACACATTGAATCGGCATTGCTGTTTGAGTAGGGAACATTTACACATTGAATCGGCATTGCTGTTTGAGTAGGGAATATTTACACATTGAATCGGCACTGCTGTTTGAGTAGGGAACATTTACACATTGAATCGGCACTGCTGTTTGAGTAGGGAACATTCACACATTGAATCGGCACTGCTGTTTGAGTAGGGAACATTCACACATTGAATCGGCATTGCTGTTTGAGTAGGGAACATTCACACATTGGATCGGAAAAGCCCTTGCCGATTTTGCTAGAGAATGAAAGCGCGTCTTCAGAAATAAACAATTCCAGTTAAACTCGCAGGGTATGGCAACCTATGGTATATCGAAGTCTCTGATATACTCCGAATCTCATGGCTATTATGCGATGGAAGTGGATATTGCTTCAACAGTTTAACTAAATCTGTCTACCATTTTACTGGGAAGGAGATTTTACAAAATGTTCCGCTCTGTGGTTTAAAATAAGCTATATCAACACTCAAAAGTCTTGAGTCTTGGAGCTGCTTTTATTTCAGAAAACCTTTCCTGTTCAAATGCGATGTGTCATGAAATCTTTTTTGTTTAAATTTTTATGTCCTCACTTCGCGCATCTTTGAGCCATGATTTTAGCACATTTCCACCAGAATTTTAGACCCATCAATGCATGCACTATAAGTTTATTTGCTCATGAGACTAAATATCTTGATAAATACATTTCCTAGTCATTATGAATAAACAAACAATGTCAGCTTCCCTCCATTTTCCGACCTGATTGTGACGTTTCTCTCAAAATGGCCCCGGGTCGGGTCAGGAGAGAGATCAAGTCTAGGAACTAAGCAATCTCAACCCTTAAACTTGGAAAACTGTTTACGAATTTTCGGCTCCGGTGCGCTCAGCGCCTCTAGAGGCCGTCATTAACTTTTTTATTTTGTTTAGTAGCCTCTGATATGGTCAAGCGAAGTTTGGTGACGCGTTCGGGGCGGGAGGTTTGGCTCTGCTCATAGCCACGCCGTTACATCGATATGTCAGATCTGACAGTTCATTGTTCAGTTTGTCGATCGTTTATGGCAGTTCTTTGGTCAGTTTGTCGATCGTTTATGACAGTTCATTGGTCAGTTTGTCGATCGTTTATGACAGTTCATTGGTCAGTTTGTCGATCGTTTATGACAGTTCATTGGTCAGTTTGTCGATCGTTTATGACAGTTCATTGGTCAGTTTGTCGATCGTTTATGACAGTTCATTGGTCAGTTTGTCGATCATTTATGACTGACAGTTCATTGGTCAGTTTGTCGATCGTTTATGACAGTTCATTGGTCAGTTTGTCGATCATTTATGACAGTTCATTGGTCAGTTTGTCGATCGTTTATGACAGTTCATTGGTCAGTTTGTCGATCGTTTATGACAGTTCATTGTTCAGTTTGTCGATCGTTTATGACAGTTCATTGTTCAGTTTGTCGATCGTTTATGACAGTTCATTGTTCAGTTTGTCGATCGTTTATGACAGTTCATTGGTCAGTTTGTCGATCGTTTATGACAGTTCATTGGTCAGTTTGTCGATCGTTTATGACAGTTCATTGGTCAGTTTGTCGATCGTTTATGACAGTTCATTGGTCAGTTTGTCGATCGTTTATGACAGTTCATTGGTCAGTTTGTCGATCGTTTATGAAAGTTCATTGTTCAGTTTGTCGATCGTTTATGACAGTTCATTGGTCAGTTTGTCGATCGTTTATGACAGTTCATTGGTCAGTTTGTCGATCGTTTATGACAGTTCATTGGTCAGTTTGTCGATCGTTTATGACAGTTCATTGGTCAGTTTGTCGATCGTTTATGACAGTTCATTGGTCAGTTTGTCGATCGTTTATGACAGTTCATTGGTCAGTTTGTCGATCGTTTATGACAGTTCATTGGTCAGTTTGTCGATCGTTTATGACAGTTCATTGGTCAGTTTGTCGCTCGCTATGCGATGTTCCCACAACGCTGTACTTGAGACAGGACAGACTGATGTCTAATTATTATAATCAATACGTGAAGGATCAACTGGGTAATTAATTATCTTCATTACGATTTCAGTTGATGTTAATAATTTAGGATGACGATATTAAACAAGAGAAGACAACTGGTCATCAACTTTACATCTTTTCTTTTCGATTCCACAGCGTCGCTTGTTTTTCTTCTCTGTGTGGTCTTTCTGGTGATGACCGTCACAATGGTGTGGGGATTTGGTAAGTCCTGAGTAATGGAACTTGACCATCGGGCAGTACGTGACATATGACATGTGCAAAAAAATGTACATTTGATATAGATGGATATATACAGAGAGAGAGAGAGAGAGAGAGATAGATAGATAGATAGATAGATAGATAGATAGATAGATAGTTAAGTAGATAGATATATACACGTTTAGATTGTTAAATAGATAGACAGATAGTTGAATTAATTCCTAAATGATTGACAGATAGATTGATTGATTATTAGAAAGAAAGAAAGATAGATAGAGAGTCAGATGGATAACTGCAAAGGTACAGTTCAGTCCAGTCTTGCATACACAGTTCTTTGATATAATTATGTCTCTAGTTGAAAACCAGAAAAGAAAATAAATCATTCTAAAGTTCAGATCTAATGATTGTCTCGGAAGCTTAGATCGAACTCAGGCCCTCTGTTTTGCAATCCTGTGCCTTCCCGACAGAACTATGTGGCGCCCAAAACAGATTTATTTATCACCCAAATGTTGATTGCTCGTTTGTAACATAGTAATTTCAATTCTTTTGTTTTTTCTTCCCGACTTCCTGCTGCTTTCTGCAGAAGATGACGATGATGATAACATCATGTATTCAGGCGTAGGAGAAATGTATTCAGGAGCAGGGGAGATGTATTCAGGAGCAGGGGAGATGTATTCAGGAGCAGGCGAATTCTACGATGCAGAATAGATGGCTGATGCCTCAAGAGATTCGTCCTGTGACGATGATTGTCCTGGTCTCTCCGAGTCCTTCACGTCCTATCTCAGAGTTGAAGGAAACCAATCGATAGAGCTCAGTTTATCTCCTCAGATTCTCATGTAATATAAGATACATTAAAATTACATACAGTTACAGCCTCTCTCTTCGATATAGAGTGTTTTTTCGGTGTGTTTGTTTGTATGTTTGCTTGTTTTTCTCATTTTATACATCGTAAGAATTCAGGACTCCGATTAAGGTGGCAACAGGTGTAAATTCCTGGTTATACAAGTTGTTTTGCGGGCTTTTTTTCCCTTACAATTTTTTTTTTCTCTGAGACAATTTTATTTCCTTGGAACAAGCCCGTTTATATTCAGTTCTTATATTGGTGCATTTAATCATGGCCACTAGAGCAATGAATTGAATTTCAAAACATCTCAGGTCTAACATGGCTATGGCTGTAGATGTCAGTAGAGAGATAGCCGAACAAGTATGTGGTGACCACAGTCCAAGCTTTTCATATTAAGGCTCCATCTCGCCATGGTCGCCGCTAATAGCACGCGTAGTATGCGGCTTTCTATACTGACTGGGGGAATACCTGAAGAGACAGAAAGAGAGAGAGAGAGAGAATAGAAGAGAGAGAGAGAGAGAGAGAGAGAGAGAGAGAATAGAAGAGAGAGATGGGGTTGAGAGAAAGAGAGAAAGAAAGAGAAAGGGAAGAGAGAGAGAAAGAGAGAGACAGACAGACAGACAGACAGACAGACAGACAGATAGACAGACAGACATACAGACAGAAAGAAAAAGAGAGCGAGTGAGGTAGGAGGCAGTTCAAATAGGGAGAAGAAGCAAGTGTGAGTAGAAAAGACCAAATTAAAACCAACTCACACTCTCATATTTTGCGATGTTCAACACATTTCTGTATCATCACAGCAAAAGAATTTTCCTTGATTATTGAACACGGAGTAGGCGTGGCTTCTCTCTTTCTCTTTGTCTCTCTCTCTCTCTCTCTCTCTCTCTCTCTCTCTCTCTCTCTCTCTCTCTCTCTCTTTCTTTTTTCTGTCTCTCTTACCCTCTTTCACCCGTTCTCAGTTTCTACCAATGCCTGTCTTTCGCCCTCTACATCTCTCCCTCCACCTCTCTCTCTCTCTCTCTCTCTCTCTCTCTCTCTCTCTCTCTCTCACACTGTCTCTCCTCTCCCTCGTTACATCGTTCTCAGTTTCTTCCAATGCCTGTTTCTCACACTCTACATCTCTCCCTCCACCCTCTCTCTCTTTCTCTCTCTCTCTCTCACTGTCTCTCTCTCTCTCTCTCTCTCTCTCTCACTGTCTCCCCCTCTTTCTTTATATCGTTCTCAGTTTCTTCCAATGCCTGTCTGTCGTCCTCTACATCTCTCACTCCACCTCTCTCTCTCTCTCTCTCTCTCTCTATGCCTCTCCCTCCTTCGTTATATCGTTCCCAGTTTCTTCCCATGCCTGTTTCTCCCACTCTACATCTCTCCCCTCCACCTCTCTCTCTCTCTCTCTCTATCTCTCTCTCTCTCTGCCTCTCCCTCCCTCGTTATATCGTTCTCAGTTTCTTCCCATGCCTGTTTCTCCCATTCTACATCTCTCCTTCACTCTCTCCACCTCTCTCTCTCCCACCCCCCCCTCTCTCTCTGTCTCTCTCTCTCTCTCTCTCTTTCTCTCTCTCACTGTCTCTCCCTCCTCTGTCGTTATATCGTTCTCAGTTTCTTCCCATGCCTGTTTCTCCCACTCTACATCTCTCTCACCTCTCTCTCTCTCTCTCTCTCTCTCTCTCTCTCTCTCTCTCTCACTGTCTCTCCCCCTCAATCGTTATATCGCTCTAAGCTTCTTCCAATGCCTGTTTCTCCCACTCTACATCTCTCCCTCCACCCTCTCTCTCTCTCTGCCTCTCCCCTCCCTCGTCATATCGTTCTCAGTTTCTTCCCATGCCTGTTTCTCCCACTCTACATCTCTCTC